>QNTS01000522.1:629357-644719 GCA_003317085.1 Hucho hucho
AAGTTTGCCAATGAACATCTGAATGATTCAGAGGACATCTGGGTGAAAGTGTTGTGGTCAGATGAGGCCAAAATAGAGCTCTTTGGCATCAACTCAACTCGCCGTGTTTGGAGGAGGAGGAATGCTGCCTATGACCCCAAGAACACCATCCCCACCGTCAAACATGGAGGTGGAAACATTATGCTTTGGGGGTGTTTTTCTGCTAAGGGGACAGGACAACTTCACCGCATCAAAGGGACGATGGACGGGGCCATGTACCGTCAAATCTTGGGTGAGAACCTCCTTCCCTCAGCCAGGGCATTGAAAATGGGTCGTGGATGGGTATTCCAACATGACAATGACCTAAAACACATGGCCAAGGCAACAAAGGAGGGGCTCAAGAAGAAGCACATTAAGGTCCTGGAGTGGCCTAGCCAGTCTCCAGACCTTAATCCCATAGAAAATCTGTGGAGGGAGTTGAAGGTTCGAGTTGCCAAACGTCAGCCTCGAAACCTTAATTACTTGGAGAAGATCTGCAAAGAGGAGTGGGACAAAATCTGCAGGGGGTGCTGAGATGTTGGCCGGAATACCCATACTTGCATCCTAAATAGTAGGCCGTTAGAGTTTGCAAAAAATAAAAAGTATGCGTCATTTTGAAAATCGAGTATACCTAAATTCCCGGATTTCATGCACTTTTTCGGCTTTAACAACAGCTAATAAATTAGATATGGGGAAATGCTATTGAAATCAATGAATAACGGGAAACAACGCAATCGTCATGTCACGGTCTTAGTTTGCGAAAATAGAGTATGTACATTTTCAAAAATCAAGTATGGTTTAAATGCCAGGATGTTATACTTCTTTTGGTTCTTCATCTAGTAGAATTAGATGAACACTTTTCCATAATGCATTAATGCATTGGAAGAGGTGGGCTGGGAGTGATAGGCCCTAGTTCTCTTCAAGTAGCCAAGCAACAAAACTAGGCTACTTAATTGGGAAGATGCCGAATAGCGAAGCTTCTGCAGTGGTGTTCAAATGTAAGCTAAGTAGTTTTTGCTCTCCTTAAAATTAGTATTGCATCGTAGGATACATCTTTGAAAACAGAAGTATTTTTTATTTTATATATTTTTTAAGTGGCTTTCTGTTTTCTCATTGAAAAGGGTTTATTGTTCTCTTGGCCTTCGTCAGAGCTTTTTAACTAAATACTAAACCACCTTTTAATTTCTTAGTGTCAGCACCGGGGACTCGGGATGTGGCTTTGTTATTGATGTCATGTTAATCAGGCCTTTTGATTAAACACTTGAATTGTTTTAGTTTTTTAGGCTAGGCTACCAATTTAATTATTTAATTTATGGATCGTTCCCAATGATAAGTGCTTTAGTTTATTATGTTGCTGTCCAGCAGTTATGAATTTGCAATGCACCCGACAAATTTCTGTGCAATAGTCTTTTGATTTGAACATTTGAAAAGTTTTGGTGTGTACTAAGCTATTTAACTTATATATGTTACAGCACTTTAGTTTCACTAATAAATATGTTGAAATTTTACCAAATTATCTGTTTCTGTATTCAGTCCTTTTTAAATTGGATAGATGGGCTATATGGACTACAGTATAGGTCCAATGTGATAGTCTGCCTGTAACCAGCCTGAGTAGGCCTTTAACTCCATTCTTATTCTACAGTACTTGCAAAAATAGTATCCAACGATGAGTACATAGTATGCAGTTTAAGTATGTAGTATGTAAGTATGAGTATTCGGACACGGCCACAGTCTGGTACCTGGCACAGCGCTCACTCAGGTTACCCAACAAAACATTAGCTACACTTTAATTACATGTGTTCACTGTACCCTAGAGAACCTGTCTGAATGTGTTTATGAGTTTGTGTGCGTGTGTGTTTGTGTGTGTGTCTGTGTGTACGTATGTTAATGAGTCTGTGTGTGAAGTATAGACAAAGCCTGGCATCGAGGAGCCATAGGGAATTGGTTGGAAGCGGTGTCCCAGGGGTAGGGTGGGTACCTGGCACCTTCCTCACGTTCCCATTCCTCTCCCCAGCCAACAGCTCTTCAACTATATCACTCCTGGTCACTGAAACACAGCCAAGCAGAGCAAAACATGCCATTGAACTGAAGGGGTCATGCCTTCTCAGCCCTGCTGTAGTGGCGTCTCTCTCAATGCCCCGAGCAGAGCCCTGTCTGTCAGGAGAATACTGTTAAAAGTTAATTGGCAAACAAAACTGCCATTCTGCTGGCTTCCAGTTCCTCTTTAATAACTCACACTCACTGACGCCCGATATAGAAAACACAATAATATATGCCATTTAGCCAACACTTTTATCCAAAACGACTTACAGTCATACATTTTTACGTGTAGGTGGCCCCGAGAATCAAACCCACTACTCTGGTGTTATAAGCACCATGCTCTACCAACTGAGCTACAAAGGACCATGCTCTACCAATAGCCGGGAGCTGATCATTCTTTTCAGATCAACAGTGAAACGGTTTTCACTGTGACCTGCTGATATTGTGTAATTTATGCATAGTTTTGTCAAATAAATATTTTATATGTATGTTTATATGTTGATAACATGAACTTTGACCTTTGCAGAAATACTAGTTGAACATTAACTTGATCTCATAAAGAGAGTTATAGACTGGTACAGGGCAGATGAAAAAGCAATTGATGTGATGGCCACTCCATGGAGATCAAACATGTAGAAAAGGTTATTCATATCATACATCTCCCTACTGCCCTGTTGGCTTGAAGGAATTCCTCTTTATGAATCACAATACACTTGGTACACTGCAAAATATGTTCTGAAAAGTTGAATGAGTGCCAGAGTGTTTTGTGTGTAGTGTGTATCTGACTAATATATTGTTTTACAAGGGCTGTGGCTTTGGAATGTCTTTGAATGTGTATTTATTTATGCATGTGTGTGTGCCGCAGGTATGTGTAATGTACTGTAAATGTACTGTATATCTCTGTGTGAGGCCTTGAGATGACAGGCCAGTGCTTGTCTGTCCCTAGCAGCTGCCGTTTTTAGCGTTCTCTGTGAGAAATGGACGAGCATAGCAGTTAGTTCACTTCCCTAATCTGTCCCTTCAGGTTCACTCTGTACGATTACCCACAACACCCCTGGGCCTTCTAGAGCGGAGCATGGAAGAAATGTCTGAATATCGAACAATACTTTACCTTGAGCTGCAATATGGAATTCATCCTTTTTCCCCCAACTGATCCCGCTGACCTACTCTGCAACAGCCCTAACCTTAAGTCCAGTAATGTGTGTGTATTTGATTAAGGTTTAACCTTCCATATAAAACAAATTCTAAACTTTCCCCTCTCAGCCTCTGCACAGTGCACAGTGCTCTCACACTACTCCCTGTAGTTTGGTCCTTCCAGTGTATTCCTGTAATAATTAAGATGGGAGTTCACTACAGTCATCAGTGAATGGTTTCAGATCCAGTACAGACATGTAAAACCCTGAGCTATGCATTATACCGTCATATTTAGGTTTGGACAATCCATGTGGGAACACAGATGGTCATGGGTAGGGCAAATATTGCTGTGAAGGTAGCCAGAGCAAAGGCTATGATGGCTGTAATGCTTTTGGTGTATTGCGGTTAAGGACCAAGTCATAATCAAAAGTCGTTGAACATGGGGGAAGGCCAAAAGGCCTGAAGATAGGCAATTGTTTGGGGGGATAGCTTGTCCTGTTGTATGAACCATGATGTGGTAGTTTTGACATTCATGTCTGTGATACAATACTAATGACTGGAGGCCAGAAAAGAGTCATGAACCCAATGTAGGAGTGGTTCATCCTTCTTCTGAGTGAATTAAGTTGATGGTGTGGGCTGTTATACTGGGGTGTTTGCGTTCAACCTCCACTCTACTGTACAGTATCATTGTACAGCTATGGTGAATGACACACCACTCAGTTGATCCTCTGCCCACCTATACCTACAGTGTTCAGGCTCTCTGTCTCCCACACAAGCACACACACTTATCCCAGTAGGTATTTTAGCCTACAGCCACCGCCTCAATGACTATTCCAGAGTTCTGGCACCAGCGTTTGGAACATGTTAGGAATACTCAGCAAATTGGATGCAGTCCATCACAGTGCCATCCGTTTTGTCACCAAAGCCCCATATACTACCCACCACTGCGACCTGTATGCTCTCGTTGGCTGGCCCTCGCTTCATATTCGTCACCAAACCCACTGGCTCCAGGTCATCTATAAGTCTTTTCTAGGCAAAGCCCCGCCTTATCTCAACTCACAGCTCACCCACCCGTAGCATCCAGCAGGTATATTTCACTGGTCACCCCCAAAGCCAATTTTTCCTTCGGCCGCCTTTCCTTACAGTTCTCTGCTGCCAATGACTGGAACGAACTGCAAAGATCACTGAAGCTGGAGACTCCTATCTCCCTCACTAGCTTTAAGCACCAGCTGTCAGAGCAGCTCACAGATCACTGCACCTGTACATAGCCCATCTGTAAATAGCCCATCCACCTACCTCATCCCCATACTGTTTTTATTTGATTTCTTTTTGATCCTTTGCACCCCAGTATCTCTTCTTGCACACTCATCTTCTGCACATCCATCACTCCAGTGTTTAATTGCTATATTTTAATTATCTCGCCACTATGGCCTATTTATTGCCTTACCTCCCTTATCCTACCTCATTTGCACACACTGTATATACAGTCGTGGCCAAAAGTTTTGAGAATGACACAAATATTAATTTCCACAAAGTTTGCTGCTTCAGTGTCTTCAGATATTTTTGTCAGATGTTACTATAGAATACTGAAATATAATTACAAGCATTTCATAAGTGTCAAAGGCTTTTATTGACAATTACATGAAGTTGATGCAAAGAGTCAATATTTGCAGTGTTGACCCTTCTTTTTCAAGACCTCTGCAATCCGCCCTGGCATGCTGTCAATTAATTTCTGGGCCACATCCTGACTGATGGCAGCCCATTCTTGCATAATCAATGCTTGGAATTTGTGGGTTTTTGTTTGTCCATCCGCCTCTTGAGGATTGACCACAAGTTCTCAATGGGATTAAGGTCTGGGGAGTTTCCTGGCCATGGACCCAAAATATCGATGTTTTGTTCCCCGAGCCACTTAGTTATCACTTTTGCCTTATGGCAAGGTGCTCCATCATTCTGGAAAAGGCATTGTTCGTCACCAAACTGTTCCTGGATGGTTGGGAGAAGTTGCTCTCGGAGGATGTGTTGGTACCATTCTTTATTCGTGACTGTGCACTTAGGCAAAATTGTGAGTGAGCCCACTCTCTTGGCTGAGAAGCAACCCCACACATGAATGGTCTCAGGATGCTTTACTGTTGGCATGACACAAGACTGATGGTAGCGCTCACCTTGTCTTCTCCGGACAAGCTTTTTTTCCCGGATGCCCCAAACATTCGGAAATGGGATTCATCAGAGAAAATGACTTTACCCCAGTCCTCAGCAGTCCAATCCCTGTACCTTTTGCAGAATATCAGTCTGATGTTTTTCCTGGAGAGAAGTGGCTTCTTTGCTGCCCTTCTTGTCACCAGGCCATCCTCCTAAAGTCTTCGCCTCACTGTGCATGCAGATGCACTCACACCTGCCTGCTGCCATTTCTGAGCAAGCTCTGTACTGGTGGTGCCCCGATCCCGCAGCTGAATCAACTTTAGGAGACGGTCCTGGCGCTTGCTGGACTTTCTTGGGCGCCCTGAAGCCTTCTTCACAACAATTGAACCACCCTCCTTTTGAAGCTTCCAGTCTGTTATTCGAACTCAATCAGCATGACAGAGTGATCTCCAGACTTGTCCTCGTCAAAACTCACACCTGTATTAACGAGAGAATCACTGACATGATGTCAGCTGGTCCTTTTGTGGCAGGGCTGAAATGCAGTGGAAATGTTTTTTGGGGTTTCAGTTCATTTGCATGGCAAAGAGGGACTTTGCAATTAATTGCAATTCATCTGATTACTCTTCATGACATTCTGGAGTATATGCAAGTTGCCATCATACAAACTGAGGCAGAAGACTTTGTGAAAATTAATATTTGTGTCATTCTCAAAACTTTTGCCCACGACTGTAGACTTTTTCTATTGTATTATTGACTGTATGTGTGTATTCCATGTGTCACAGGCCGGCTCATAGCCTGTGGCAAAAATGAGGGGACACGAACAACAGGGGTAGGCCAATCAAAAAGGTTCTTTATTACAACCCCCAAACTATTAACTTTAACAAAGAAAAAGGAATGAGGTGTGAAAATGTCATAATGGAAGGTGTATGTAAAGTGCAGGGATACAGTGATCTGTGTGTGTGAACATGACTGAGTGGAAACTATGCAAAACTACAAAGGAACAAACAAAACAGGATCATACCTGGAGGAGCAGAGAGAGAGAGAGAGAGAGAAGTGATTAGTGATTAGCAGTTAAATACCCTGAGCCCAGGTGGCTCCAATCATTAACGACCGTCCTCTGCCTGCAGGAGGAACCGCCCCTGCAATGCAGAGGAGGGGCCGTGACACCCCCCCTCCTTAAAATGAGGGTCCCACCCTCAACCCAAAATTCAGCCCAAAATATTTAAAACAATCCAAAATTCCCAAAAAGAAAAAACAAGGATACCAGTCCCGGCTCCCAGCAGTAGCCCAGTGTCCCCTGGCTGACTGTTCGCCCCTCAAACTCAGCAGCCCTGGTACCTGGGGAGCAATTTAAGAGGAAAGAGGCGCAGACAGCCCGGAGGGGTCATCAGAGAAAAGATACACTAGGTTAAAGGAGCACGGGACAGAGCATCAGCAATGATATTATCCTTACCACTAATGTGTCTAATATCGAGGTTGAATGGTTGCAAGAACAAAGCCCAACGCATCAGGCGCTGGTTGGGATTTTGCAAGGACTTCAGAAAAATAAGTGGGTTGTGGTCAGTGAACACAGTTAAAGGGGTCAAACCAGAACCAACAGACTTCGAAGTGCTGTAGAGCCCAAATGAGACCTAAAGCCTCCTTTTCAATTACAGAATAGTTCTGCTGATACTTATTAAATTTCCAGGAGAAGAAACTTACTGGACACTCAACATTGTCATAATTTTCCTGAAGAAGCACAGCCCCAGCACCGATTTGACTAGCGTCCACCTGCAATTTGAAAGGTTTCCCAAAATTTGGTGCTACCAACACGGGTGCCAAACACAATAGAGCCTTAACTGCATCAAATGCCTCTTGACACTGGGTGGACCAGATAAATTCAGCCTTGGCCTTCAACAGATTGGTCAGTGGGGACACTACTACCGAAAAGTTTACACAAAAAGCACGGTAGTACCCCGCCATTCCCAGGAAGCGCATCAGTTCTTTCTTTGTGGAGGGCTGTGGGAACTGCTTCACAGTCTGGACCTTGGCTTCCACGGGACAGACAAAACCCTGACCAACAACCTTGCCTAAGTATGTGACTGTAGCTTTGGCAAATTCACACTTTGCCAAATTGATAGTTAACCTGGCCCACACCAGTCTTTCGAACAGGGCTTGTACTCTCCAGACATGCTCCTCCCAGGAGTCTGAGTAGACGACCACGTCGTCCAAATACACGGCACACCCTTCCAGACCTGAGACCACCCGATTCATCAGCCTCTGGAAGGTGGCTGGAGCATTCCGCAAGCCGAAAGGCATCACTGTATAAGAGAACAAACCAGATGGAGTTATAAAGGCAGCAATCTCACAAGCTCTTTTAGTAAGGGGTACTTGCCAATATCCCTTTAAAAGATCAAATTTGCTAACATACTTTGCTGACCCAACTTGATCAATACAATCCTCCATCCTAGGCAGAGGGTAAAGGTCTGCTTTAGTAACATTGTTAACTTTTCTATAATCAGTGCAAGGTCTGAAAGTGGAATCAGACTTTTTGACCAGACGACAGGGTGAAGCCCAATTTGAACAACATGGCTCCGCANCTGGAGTGCCTTCAACTTTGCTTAGATCACGGGAGTGATAACACTCAAAAGGTTGCCCTATGGCTGGTATTGGATACAAAGGTGCTGGCTTTACAACCTGGTTTGGCTTGCGCGCTGACAAGTTTTAATAAACTGCGCTACATCCCGCTTTAAACGTGGCCAGAAAAAATAACGGAGTATGCGATCATAAGTTTTACGAACACCCATATGACCTGCCACATCATCATGTGAAGTTTGCAACACTTTATTTCGTAAAGTAGTAGGTACAACTATTTGAAAGACTGGTTCTCCTAGACCCTGATCATAGTGTGGAACCCATTTCCTGACCAACAGCCCATCAAGAAGAAAATAACACTGAGCACTGTTCCTCACCACTGAATCAGGAACAACTTTATCAAACAGATCAGCCAAGGTAGTATCGGCCTTTTGCTCAGCCATCAATGAATCTCTAGAACTAGTCAACTGTTTTGTCTGGAGTTTGACTGGCAACTCAAGACTTTCTGGCTTACTCTCAACCTCCTTACAAGAGGCAGCGCGGGTAACCGCACAAACTGGAAATACCTCAGGAGACACACAGCTGCGATCTGGAGATACCCTTGCAGGGGACACTGAAGGTTGCTTCTTAAAGATGTTTAGTTTACCATCTGCCCACACCTTACTACCTACCTGCCACGTCATTCCCCAAAATCATGTGGACTCCCTCTACTGGCAACTGGGGTCTAACCCCAACATCTACATCACCCTCTACCAGACCACATTTTAGGGTAACTTCATGTAAAGGAGAAGAGAATGGAACTAAACCCATACCACGTACCATTACACATCTGCCAGTATCAGACTCCTTAGAGAACGGCAAAACAGATTCCAGAATAAAAGAATCTATAGCTCCAGTGTCCCTTAAGATCTTAATTGAAACATTTTGGTTGCCATCTACCAAGGACACTACACCATCTGAAATAAAGGCTGAAAAATCAGTGGGAAGACTGAGAATCAAACTCAAATAGTGGCTGAAAAAGCTCACCCTGGTGGTCAGAGGCTGTAACAGGAGCTGCCATCACAGCAGGTTTAACTTGACCTGACTTTTTTTATTTAAGTAGAGGACAATCTTTCTTCCAATGTCCTTCAACTAAACAGTAGCGACAGGTATTAGCACTAACCGGTGCTTTAAGTCCTCCAGACCCAAACTTCTGCTGAGGCCTTTGGAAAGAAGCTCCAAAAAAAGGTGACCTACTATTCCTAGGAGTAAAGTTATTTTTATGGTACATGTCACTGTTTGACTCAAAATGGCTTTTATGTGTTAGCCTGTACTCATCTGCAAGGACTGCTGCATCACTTGGAGACTTAACTTTACGTTCATTCATGTATGTAGCAACCTGGTCAGACAGAATTTTTTAACTGTTCTAACACAATCAAATTAGACAGACCCTCAAAAGTATTAACTTCAGAAGATGTACACCAACGATTAAATGCAGAAGTCAAATCAAGAACAAACTCAGAATAGGTTTGTGAATCTAACTTCTTCCTGTAACGAAAACGTTGACGATATGCCTCTGGCACAAGCTCGTAGACCTTCAGAACTGCTGATTTAACTTTAGCATAAACTTTACTGTCAGCTACACTCAGTGCTGCAAAAGCCTCACGTGCTTTACCTGTAAGTACACACTGCAACAACATAGTCATGTCCAAATCTGACCAAGCTCTAGCTTCCGCAATACGCTCAAATAAAGTAAATTATGTATCTGGATCTGACTCATCAAATTTAGGCAACAAACAAAGATTCTGTGAAACATCAAACTGTGGTAGTCCTTCTGGTCTATTAACATTTCTCAATCGCATTATCTCTAACTGCATTTGCAACAGCTCCCTCTGTTGCTCAAAAGTCAATGAAGGGCTAGACTGAAAACTTGCACCCTCACTACTAGCAGACTGACCCGAAAAAACACCTACTTCCCTAAGACCCTGCTTTAATCTAGCTTTAACAGTCTCTTAAATTTTTTTATCAACAATCTCAATCTGATAATGTTCAGCAATTTCAATTAACTGCTCCTTAGTACAGAACTCTAAGGATACCTCTGAAGGAGCTTGAACAAAACTACTCAGAATGGAAGACATTTTCCTCAACCAATACAACTATGACAAATGCTCAAAAAAAATACACAACTCACCTGCTGTCAATCTGGGTTCAAGGACAGGAGCCACACCCCACTATCCTCCAAAAACTAACTAACTGGCCCTGGTCTTCGTGCAGTCACATGTGGTGGGGTTTTATGCACACAAAACCAGTGGAGTGGAAAAGACAACCAGAAACTGGCGGCCCCCCCATATCCATGGAGGTGCTCCCGGGCCGATGTAGGGGAAAAGGGAAAGGGAAGCTCTACCCACGTTCACTGCCACCTAAAACAAAAACACCACAAGCTTCCTATTGACACTCGCTGTTAAGCCTGAACAGGAGAGGACTCCCACCTAACAAAAACCCAGAAAAACCCAGAGTGAATTTCTAACCAAATTTAGCAAACAAGCTAACTGAACCAAAAGAACACATAGCTCAACAATATTGGCCTAACCAAAACATCCCCTCAAGCAAAAAATTTGGCCATCTGAACTAAACTAACCCAAGTTAACTACAAAACAATAGTCAAATAAACCAAATTACCAATAAACAAACATATCAATAATAAGGCAAAGACAATCTAGACAAAACCTTAACCAACTATGACAAAATGTTAAAGTAACTTTAACTTACGGATGAGCCCCCACTTGTCACAGGCCGGCTCATAGCCTGTGGCAAAAATGAGGGGACACGAACAACAGGGGTAGGCCAATCAAAAAGGTTCTTTATTACAACCCCCAAACTATTAACTTTAACAAAGAAAAAGGAATGAGGTGTGAAAATGTCATAATGGAAGGTGTATGTAAAGTGCAGGGATACAGTGATCTGTGTGTGTGAACATGACTGAGTGGAAACTATGCAAAACTACAAAGGAACAAACAAAACAGGATCATACCTGGAGGAGCAGAGAGAGAGAGAGAGAGAAGTGATTAGCAGTTCAATACCCTGAGCCCAGGTGGCTCCAATCACTAACGACCCTCCTCTGCCTGCAGGAGGAACCGCCCCTGCAATGCAGAGGAGGGGCCGTGACACATGTGTTGTTGTTTGTGTCGCACTGCTTTTGCTTTATCTTGGCCAGGTCGCAGTTGTAAATGAGAACTTGTTCTCAACTAGCCTACCTGGTTAAATAAAGGGGAAATAAAATAAAAAATTAAAAATGTTGGTGCAGTGCTGAATTTCATGAGATGAATAATGATGGACAGGGACGTTTGATGTAGCTAACATCCTTTATTAATGTTCTCATCCTGGTTACATCTGTACCAATCCTGCTGCTGAAAACTATACAACTGACAAAGAACTGATTTAAAAATGTATGTAGAAGTATATCATTCCCAATTCATTGTTCGTAAAGTAATTGTTTGGCTTGGCTTCCATGCAATTCATGTTGGCACTACTCTAATATTATCTGATACCAGTCTTGACAGATGTGTTAATGCGGAGCATTGAGTGAATGCCATTACTATTTGTCGAAAAGTGTATTGTGATACTTTGTTATTCCTTTCTTTGACGATGGCACTGCCCCTGGCAGGGTTATTGGATGACCTGATGCCCCAGACATGTCTAACTCACCTGTCCCCCTTGCATAGCCGCTGGAAGTAGGGCTGCTGAAAAAAATCAGATAAAAAAAATGTAATTAAGGAAAACATTATTTGAAAAAAATGTTTTTTCACTAAAGTAGTGCACTGGGCCTTTACTAGTATTAGCAGACCGATATAGACGTCTGTAGCGTGGGCAAAAACATTTTTTCAGCATTCAGCAAAACCCTGTCCTCAAACATTTACATCAAATGGTGAAAAGTTATGGGTAAAGACACAAAACATCCACATTGGGGGGGGGGGCTGTAAAACAACCACTTTTTGTGCAGTATTAATTTACTATCATTACAAACCACTTAATGTAAATGTACATAACTGTATTTTACATAGGCTGGTAATCTACTGTAGGTTTGTACCTGTAGACTTTCCATCACCATGAAGAAAAACAATGCACAATACAGTAATTGAGTACATTGACACATCAAGTGGTTTGTGATGATATGATGTGGCTCAGTTGGATAGAGCATGGTGCTTGCAATGCTAGGATTGTGGGTTTGATTCCCACAGGGGACTAGTACGAAAAATATGAACATGTATACATTTGCAAAGTATTTCAAGAACCTGGAAAACATATATCAAGCACGTATTTTTATATTCCACAAGTATTATCGGATTATCTGTTTTGTACAGATAATAATCAGACTCAAGTTACAAATGCTGGTAAACACTCAAATACATTTAGTGTAAAAAATGTCACAAAAGGAGTGCAGTGAGTCTTTGCTAGTCCTGTATTAGCGGACCAATATGGACGTCTTCAGTGAGGATAATTTAGTTTTTCTGAAACAAAAAAACTGCACCCCCACCCCCAAACTACTTCTGCCTTGTCTCAATCTCTCTCTCTCTCTCTCTCTCTCTCTCTCTCTCGCTCTCTCTCTCTCTCTATCTCCCTCTCCCCTCCTCTCTCTCTCTCTCTCTAGGAAGCGTCAGCTGCAGTTTCTGTTGGAGGGGCGTGGGCGCCGTGCAGGCTTGAGCCCAGAGGAGCTGCGTGACAACGGCAAGCTGCTGGGAGAGGGCCTGAGCAGAGCCCTGTTCAACTACCCCAGTAGAGACTGCTGCAGTGTGGGAGCGGAGAGCCCTGAGGTCAGCACTCTCAGACTATCACTCTGTCTGTAGCCTGGTCCCAGTGGTGATTATTGCAGTAGCAGAGTGGAAGCAGCCAGTCTAACCTGGTGGTCTCTTCCATCACAAAGAGATCTGGGACCAGGATAGACTGTCTGCGCTCACTCTGCTACTGCAGACATCAACACTACCTGTCACTGTATACCTGATGCTTCATACTGTTGCAGCTTTATTGAGGGCATGTTTTATACATTTACAGCTGTGATCCTCAATCGTGCTCCTTGAGCAGTGAAACACCTGATGTAGCCAATAAAAGTATTGAAGACAGTGGCTCTCCTGGAGAAGGAATGAGGATCACTGATTTACAATGTAGCATGATTACCATCCAATAGGATGATCAATGGAGACTTCCTCTCCCCGGTGTCCAAGCTAACAGCCCTCTGTTCCCTGGATCTCCTCAGGAGGGTGCTATGGAGTCGTCATCAGAGCGCGGAGCCATGATGGAGCAGTACATACAGGATCAGGTCCAGAGGGCATCTGACACCAACCTGAAGGGGGAGTCCCTCCACAAGCTGTGGCCCTCCATGTTCATGGAGATGGTGAGAGACTGTGTGCTGGAGATGAGGGACCGACCGGCCTTCCGTCAGGCATGCCTCAACAGGCTCTCCACACAAGGAAAGTGAGAGGGTGAGGGGTAGAGACCTGATAAAACTCCATAAGACCTACAGTACAGCAAACTGGACACATACTGGAAACAGGTACAGCATACTGGACACATACTAGAAATAGGTACAACATACTGGACACATACTAGAAACAGGTACAGCATACTAGACACATACTAGAAACAGGTACAGCATACTGGAAACAGGTACAGCATACTGGACACATACTAGAAACAGGTACAACATACTGGAAACAGGTACAGCATACTGGACCTACTGGAAACAGGTACAGCATACTGGACCACTTCTTCTACTACAGCATATTGGACACTCTCATGCTGCTCTGTCTCACCACGTTAACCTGTCTTCATCATCACGTGGTGTCGGGGAATTTCGGGGAATTTTGGCGTTCAATTTTTTTCATAACTGGAAAAACGTATTCAGATCGAAGATGGATGTGGATTTTTCTTTTAAAGGCAACTATGGGGGGGTTCTCACCAGCCGGGCCTCATAAGCTTGAATACACATTATCATGGAAAAGACAATATTGATGTTTGTTCTATACTCTGTTCTTCCTATTCAACTTGATTCCAGGATGCACGGAGCTATAGAGCTATATAGTTGAGAAAGTCATTGTGAGCGTACATTGTCATCCCTAAAGAGGAACACTCTTTGCACTTTAAAGCCTTCATCAAGACCCTGTTCATGATCTCCAGCTGAAGATTACAATGAGTATCTCTCATTGAGCCTAGAATGATTGTGTCATAATAATCCTCTTCTTAATGTTACTCTCTCTCTCTTTGCCTGGCGTGATGACAAGGGCACAACATTTTCTTTTCGGACCACTAATTTTCTGTATTGTACTTAGTAATAAAATATTCCCTAACACTTAACTGTTCCATGTTTATTGCTCCTGTAGTGTCTCTGTTGATCAAGAAGCAATGCTGCAGGAAATGTATTCTCCACCTGGCCATAGAGAGCCCTCGGGGTTCTCTATGTTTTAGGTCAGGACGTGACTAGTTGGGTATCTATGTTATAATTTCTATGTTTTGGTTTTGTATGGTTCCCAATTAGAGGCAGCTGATTGTTGTTACCTCTAATTGGGGACCATACTTAGTGTGTTCTTTTGCCCACCTGTGTTGTGGGTTATTGTTTGTGTTTCATGTTAGTGCGCTACACGCATATGTGACGATCAGTCATTCGCTTTATTCTTGATGTTCCACTTGGTAATAAAAGATGTGGAACATCATGCACGCTGTGCCTTGGTCTATTTCTTACAACGATCGTGATAGAATAACCCACCACACCAGGACCAAGCAGCGTGCCCAGGAGGAGATAATGGGGGGTAGCGAGACCCTTCCTTGGCGGGAGTTGCCAAGGAAGATGGGAGGACAGCGAAGACGCCGGGGTCCAGGGCCACAGCAACCCCAAGATTTTTTTTGGGGGGGGCACATGGGGCTGTCGGTCGAACAGAGGAGAGAGCCTGAATGGAGGAACATAAAGGAGTTTAGGGAAGGATATCTAAGAGAGGTATTGGCGAGGAATGAGCTGCAGCGCAGGTGCCTAGAGGAGCGTCTTCCCAGCCCGGTATGTCCTGCGCCAGCTCTCTGCACTTTCCCTGAGGAGCGTGTCATCAGTCCGGTGAAACCTGCGCCGGCTCCACGCACCAGGCCTCCTGTGCGCCTCCCCAGCCCGGTACGTCCAGTGCCAGCTCCCCGCACTCGCCCTGAGGTGCGTGTCATCAGTCCGGTGAAACCTGTTCCGGCTCCACGCACCCGGCCTCCAGTGCGCCTCCCCAGCCCGGTACATCCTGTGCCAGCTCTCCGCACTCGCCTTGAAGTGCGTGTCATCAGTCCGGTGAGACCTGTGCCGGCTTCACGCACCAGACCTACAGTGCGCCTTCTCACCCGGGTATGTCCCGCCCCGGAGCCGCCACCGACACCTAAATGCCCACCCGAACCCTCCCCATTTAGTTCTGGTTGTGCGGCCGGAGTCCGCACCTTTGGGTGGGGGGGGGGGGGGG
>QNTS01000522.1:647342-760660 GCA_003317085.1 Hucho hucho
ATGCTGATGCTCCAGATATTCAACTAGTCTAAAGAAGGAAAGTTTTATTGCTTCTTTAATCATCACAACAGGTTTTCAACTGTGCTAACATAATTGCAAAAGGGTTTTCTAATGATCAATTTGCCTTTTAAAATGATAAACTTGGATTAGCTAACACAACTTGCCGTTGGAACACAGGAGGGATGGTTTCTGATAATGGGCCTCTGTACGCCTATGTAGATATTCCATAAAAAATCTGCCGTTTCCAGCTACAATAGTCATTTACTACATAAACAA
Source organism: Hucho hucho (assembly GCA_003317085.1). Classification (NCBI taxonomy): domain Eukaryota; kingdom Metazoa; phylum Chordata; class Actinopteri; order Salmoniformes; family Salmonidae; genus Hucho; species Hucho hucho. Next base: position 647,619 of record QNTS01000522.1, read on the forward strand.
TGTCTACACTGTATTTCTGATCAATTTGATATTATTTTAATGGACAAAATGTTTTGCTTTTCTTTGAAAAACAAGGACATTTCTAAGTGACCCCAAACTTTTGACCGGTAGTTTAGGTGTAGTGTATCTGAATAGTTCTATTGTCGATGTAATTATTGTATATGGATAATGAAAACCACATTTTGGCTATAAGTGATACTGATGATCTAAATACAGGGTATGAACGTTTATCCTCTAATTGCATGTGTGACAGTGGCTTTCTCTTGTGTTTAATTATGTTCTTGAGTTGGTGTGTGCGTACGTGTGGCACGGAGGGATATAAATCAAATAAAATTGTATTTGTCACATGCACCGAATACAACAGATGTAGACCTTACAGTGAAATGCTTACTTACAAGCCCTTAACCAACAATGCCGTTTTGAGAAAAATACCTAAAAGAAATTTGAAAAAAAGTAACAAATAATTAAAGTGCAGCAGTAAAATAACAATAGCGAGGCTATATACAGGGGGTACTGGTACAGAGTCAATGTGCGGGGGCACCGGTTAGTCGAGGTAATTGAGTTAATATGTACATGTAGGTAGAGTTATTAAAGTGACTATGCATAGATAATAACAGAGAGTAGCAGCAGCATAAAAGAGGGGGGGTGGGCAATGCAAATAGTCTGGACCTAGACTTGGCGCTTCGGTACCGCTTGCCGTGCGGTAGCAGAGAGGACAGTCTATGACTAGGGTGGCTGGAGTCTTTGACAATTTTTAGGGCCTTCTTCTGACACCGCCTGGTATAGAGGTCCTGGATGACAGGAAGCGATGTATGGTGCCGTACGCACTACCCTCTGTTGTTCCTTGTGGTCGGAGGCCATGCAGTTGCCATACCAGGCAGGGATGCAACCAGTCAGGATGCTCTCGATGGTGCAGCTGTAGAACCTTTTGAGGATCTGAGGACCCATGCCAAATCTTTTCAGTCTCCTGATGGGGAATAGGTTTTGTCGTGCCCTCTTCACGACTGTCTTGGTGTGCTTGGGCCATGTTAGTTTGTTGGTGATGTGGACGCCAAGGAACTTGAAGCTCTCAACTGCTCCACTACAGCTCCGTCGATGAGAATGAGGGCGTGCTCGGTCCTCCTTTTCCTGTAGTCTACAATCATCACCTTTGATCACGTTGAGGGAGAGGTTGTTGTCCTTGCATCACACGGTCAGGTCTCTGACCTCCTCCCTATAGGCTGTCTCGTCGTTGTCTGTGATCAGGCCTACCACTGTTGTGCTATCAGCAAACTTAATGATGGTGTTGGAGTTGTGCCTGGCCGTGCAGTCATGAGTGAACAGGGAGTACAGGCCCCCGGATTGAGGATCAGCACGGCAGATGTGTTGTTACCTACCCTTACCACCTGGGGGACGGCTCGTCAGGAAGTCCAGAATCCAGTTGCAGAGGGAGGTGTTTAGTCTCAGGGTCCTTAGCTTAGTGATGAGCTTTGAGGGCACTATGGTGTTGAACGCTGAGCTGTAGTCAATGAATAGCATTCTTACATAGGTGTTCCTTTTGTCCAGGTGTGTAAGGGAAGTGTGGAGTGCAATAGAGATTGCATCATCTGTGGATCTGTTGGGGCGGTATGCAAATTGGAATGGGTCTAGGGTTTCTGGGATAATGGTGTTGATGTGAGCCATGACCAGCCTTTCAAAGCACTTCATGGTTACAGACATGAGTGCTACGGGTCGGTAGTCATTTAGGGTTACCTTAGTGTTCTTGGGCACAGGGACTATGGTGGTCTGCTTGAAACATGTTGGTATTACAGACTCAGACAGTTGAAAATGCCTCGAAGTGAGCATAGAAGTAATTTAGCTCGTCTGGTAGGCTCGTTTCACTGGGCAGCTCTCGGCTGTGCTTCCCTTTTGTAGTCTGTAATAGTTTGCAAGCCTTGCCACATCTGACGAGCGTCGGAGCCGGTGTAGTACGATTCGATCTTAGTCCTGTATTGACGCTTTGCCTGTTTGATGTTTTGTTGGAGGGCATAGCGGAATTTCTTATAAGCTTCCGGGTTAGAGTCCCGCTCTTTGAAAGCGGCAGCTCTACCCTTTAGCTCAGTGCGGATGTTGCCTGTAATCCATGGCTTCTGGTTGGGGTATGTACGTACGGTCACTGTGGGGACGACGTCATCGATGCAGTTATTTATATCCTGCAGGAATTATTCCTTCATGACAGTGGCCCTTTGTAACAGCCTCTATTCCCCAATCTTTGAAATACAATTTTAATAACCAGAGCTGTCAGACACCATCTAGTCTTCTCTCGTTAGTGTTTTTCTGACACTTTACAACATTGACCTGTGGAATGAGTGCCGATATCTGCCTCACTTAGAGCTAACTTAGATTTTTAAATGATGATAGCTAGAAACATCAGTGCTGTGTTTCTTTTGTTGACAGATAAACAGTGCATTCATTTCTTCATAATACTTCATATGATTGGGAGTGATAATGACAGTAATCAAAATAATACAAGTTTTTACACATTTCAGCAAGTTTTACTTTGACACAACATGCAACTACATCGTATTGAAACAGCTGTTTGTTTATGGAGACGAAACTGAGTTAGATTCACACAAACAGACTAGGGAGAACCTCAAAGAACCTGATGGAAAGTGACAGCACACTGTGCTTGGTGGGGAGGTACAGTAGATCAGAGGAGAGGGAGAGTAATAAGTCATCCTTTGTAGGAAAGCAAATGAGAACGGCTGGCAGGGCAGCACTTGTCAACTCAACATCAACTCCAACATGCCGGACATTTACATACCACTCGGTGAGTAATAACCAGCCTTATTGGTCTTTACTCTTTATTTAGAAGCTTATTTTTACACTGACTGAAAGATGTGGTACTGGAATCCATCATTGGAAAACGTCCTTCTGATATCTGTTGGACTGGTGCATGAGAACAAACAATCCTTGATGTGAGCAAAACAAGGTCATTTTTTTCATTCATTTGTATTTATTTTTATTTCGTTTGACCGCGGACCCATAGCGGATGCAGGCAATGAAGCAGTGATCGCTGAGATCCTGATTGAAAACAGCAGAGGTGTATTTGTAGGGCAAGTTGGTCAGGATAATATCTATGAAGGTGCCCATGTTTACGGATTTAGGGTTGTACCTGGTGGGTATCTTGATAATTTGTGTGAGATTGAGGGCATCTAGTTTAGATTGTAGGACTGCCGGGGTGTTAAGCATATCCCAGTTTAGGTCACCTAACTGAACAAACTCTGAAGATAGATGGGGGGCAATCAATTCACAAATGGTTTCCAGGGCACAGCTGGGAGCTGAGGGGGGGGGGGTCTATAACAGGCAGCAACAGTGAGAGACTTATTTCTGGAGAGATTACTTTTTTAAATTAGAAGCTCAAACTGTTTGGGCATAGATCTGGAAAGTATGACTTTGCAAGCTATCTCTGCAGTAGATTGCAACTCCTCCCCCGTTTTGGCAGTTCTATCTTGACGGAAAATGTTGTAGTTGGGTATGGAACTCTCTGAATATTTGGTGACCTTCCTAAGCCAGAATTCAGACACGGCAAGGACATCAGGGTTGGCGGAGTGTGCTAAAGCAGTGAGTAAAACTAACTTAGGGAGGAGGCTTCTGATGTTAACATGCATGAAACCAAGGCTTTTTCGGTTACAGAAGTTAACAAATGAGAGTGCCTGGGGACACACAGGGCCTGGGTTAACCTCCACATCACCCAAGGAACAGAGGAGGAGTAGGATGAGGGTACGGCAAAAGGCTATCAAAACTTGCTGTCAGTGTGTGGGGTGTTATCAAAACAATAGACTATCATGACAGACGATTAACATTTTATTCATCCAATTTATCCTCAAATCAGAGTGTATTATCTGTCTCCACTGTAATAGCTTGTTTATAAGCCTTGGTACTTCTCCATATAGAGAATGTGACGACAGAAACTGGCAGTAACCCTGTGTTGTATTATTTACTTGTCATGCAGGATGTATTTCACAGGATTAAGTACTGTGTGTACTGTAAACAAACAAGCTCTGTTGGCTCTGATAGTAGCCTCTGCTATCAGTTCACTCATGTATATCAAAATATATATCTGTACTGTGGTGTACAGGTATCATACATTTGATACCATTTAAGATAGCAGTGTGTTTGTGTATGGGTGAATGGACCAGAAGTATCCCATAGAAAACTGTTTTACTTCTCAAGCAATGGACGGATTGAGAGTCTGAGGTGCTGCTGATGAGGAGTTAGCTTTTAAGCGTGTTCTATTGTTTCTGCTCGTAAAGCCATCCCATTGAGACACCACCTCCTCATAATGTATTATCTGGACACATAGATTTCACTTAGTTCCACTTCATAGGACAGAGTATTACTTTTCCCTGGTCCTGGAATGAGCTTAGCACATTGTTTATTGTTAGTTACAGTGCTGACTGTGCTGTATGTCTGATGGCAGGGGATTCACATTTTTGTCCGATGACAGCGTAGAACAGCCCTCCTTTCGAACGTGTTTCCTTGCATAGTTTGAATGGGTCAACCGGAACAGTAGTTCATTAAGTTGCTACAATTTGGTGTGGTCACCCGTGACCATGGTTTGGAAACAAAATCAAAGCCAGCATCAACATGGTCCCACCATTGAATGAAGCCATTATGATAGCCGGCACCTTTGGACACAAAGGCCACGATGAGACACACATATATATTATACAAGTAAAGCCAGTAAGAAAACGATGGAGATTGGCACATCTAAGCTTGGCACATCTAGCCACTGAGATTTTTGCCCATTCTTCAAGGCAAAACTGCTCCAGCTCCTTCAAGTTGGATGGGTTCCGGTGGTGTACAGCAATCTTTAAGTCATACCACGGACTCTCAATTGGATTGAGGTCTGTGCTTTGACTAGGCCATTCCAAGACATTTAAATGTTTCCCCTTAAACCACTCGAGTGTTGCTTTAGCAGTATGCTTAGGGTCAATGTCCTGCTGGAAGGGGAACCTCCGTCCCAGTCTCAAATCTCTGGAAGACTGAAAAAGGTTTACCTCAAGAATTTCCCTGTATTTAGCTCCATCCATCATTTCTTCAATTCTGACCAGTTTCCCAGTTCCTGCCAATGAAAAACATCCCCACAGCGTGATGCTGCCACCAGCATGCTTCACTGTGGGGAGGGTGTTCTTGGGGTGATGAGAGGTGTTGGGTTTGCGCCAGACATAGCGTTTTCCTTGATGGCCAAAAAGCTACATTTTAGACTCATCTGACCAGAGTACCTTCTTCCATATGTTTGGGGAGTCTCCCACATGCCTTTTGGCGAACACCAAACGTGCTTGCTTATTTTTTTCTTTAAGCAATGACTTTTTTCTGTCCACTCTTCCGTAAAGCCCAAATCTGTGGAGTGTACGGCTTAGTGGTCCTATGGACAGATACTCCAATCTCCGCTGTGGAGCTTTGCAGCTCCTTCAGGGTTATCTTCGCTCTCTTTGTTGCCTCTCTGATTAATGCCCTTCTTGCCTGGTCCGTGATTTTTGTGGGCGGCCCTCTCTTGGCAGGTTTGTTGTGGTTCTTCTTTTCATATTCTTTCCATATTTTAATAATGGATTTAATGGTGCTCCGTGGGATGTTCAAAGTTTCTGATATTTTTTTATAACCCAACCCTGATCTGTACTTCTCCACAACTTTGTCCCTGACCTGTTTGGAGAGCTCCTTGGTCTTCATGGTGCCGCTTGCTTGGCGGTGCCACTTGCTTAATGGTGTTGCAGTCTCTGGGGCCTTTCAGAACAGGTATATACTGAGATCATGTGACACTTCGAATGCACACAGGTGGACATTATTTCACTTCTGAAGGTAATTGGTTGCACCAGATCTTATTTAGGGACTTCATAGCAAAGGGGGTGAATACATATGCACCCACCACTTTTCCGGGGGGTTTTTATTCGAGAATTTCTTGAAACAAGTAATTTTTTTCATTTCACTTCACCAATTTGGACTATTTTGTGTATGTCCATTACATGAAATCCAAAGAAAAATCTATTTAAATTACAGGTTGTAATGTTACAAAATAGGAAAAACGCCAAGGGGGATGAATACTTTTGCAAGGCACTGTATTATTACTCTGAACCTGAACTCTACAGTACTAACATTTTTTAAAATGGTCTTTTCACCCTCACCCTTTACATTGTATTTGGTCTTTCAGCAAATGACTGAGTGGGGCAGTTGGATAACTTTGACCTTTGTGTTGGCTTAAAGGGTGACAAATGATTATCCTGTGTACCAATGAATTGATTGCGGTTGTCAAGCCTATGGCACTTGCAGTAATGACAGTGATAGCCCTTACCTAGTCTGATCTCTACACTCTGGGATCTGTAGTCATGGAGACTTGTCATGGTCCATATTTCAGCAGTGAGAGGATGGTAGTGGCCACACAGGAGAACATATTTTATACAGTTGAAGTCAGAAGTTTACATACACTTAGGTTGGAGTCATTAAAACTAATTTTTCAACCACTCCACAAATGTCTTGTTAACAAACTATAGTTTTGGCAAGTCGGTTAGGACATCTACTTTGTGCATGACACAAGTCATTTTTCCAACAATTGTTTACAGACAGATTATTTCACTTATAACTCACTGTATCACAATTCCAGTGGGTCAGAAGTTTACAAACACTAAGCTGACTGTGCCTTGAAACAGCTTGGAAAATTCCAGAAAATGATGTCATGGCTTTAGAAGGTTCTGATAGGCTAATTGACATAATTTGAGTCAATTGGAGGTGTACCTGTGGATGTATTTCAAGGCCTACCTTCAAACTCAGTGCCTCTTTGCTTGACATCATGGGAAAATCAAAAGAAATCAGCCAAGACCTCAGAAAATAAATTGTAGACCTCCACAATGTTGGTACATCCTTGGGAGCAATTTCCAAACGCCTGAAGGTACCACGTTCATCTGTACAAACAATAGTACGCAAGTATAAACACCATGGGACCACGCAGCCGTCATACCGCTCAGGAAGGAGATGCATTCTGTCTCCTAGAGATGAACATACTTTGGTGCGAGAAGTGCAAATCAATCCCAGAACTAGGACCTTGTGGAGATGCTGGAGGAAACAGGTACAAAAGTATCTATATCCACAGTAAAACGAGTCCTATATCGACATAACCTGAAAGGCCGCTCAGCAAGGAAGAAACCACTGCTCCAAAACCGCCAAAGAAAAGCCAGACTACGGTTTCCAACTGCACATGGGGACAAAGATTGTACTTTTTGGAGGAATGTCCTCTGGTCTGATGAAACAAAAATAGAACTGTTTGGCCATAATGACCATCGTTATGTTCGGAGGAAAAAGGGGGAGGCTTGCAAGCCAAAGAACACCAACCCAACCGTGAAGCACAGGGGTGGCAACATCATGTTGTGGAGGTGCTTTGCTGCAGGAGGGACTTGTGCACTTCACAAAATAGATGGCATCTTGAGGAAGAAAAATTATGTGGATATATTGAAGCAACATCTCAAGACATCAGTCAGAAAGTTAAAGCTTTGTCCATTTGGAAGACCCATTTGTGACCATGACCCCAAGCATACTTCCAAAGTTGTGGCAAAATGGCTTAAGGACAACAAAGTCAAGGTATTGGAGTGGCCATCACAAAGCCCTTACCTCAATCCTATAGAAAATTTGTGGGCAGAACTGAAAAAGCGTGTGCGTGCAAGGAGGCCTACAAACCTTCCTCCTGACAGAGTTAGACCAGCTCTGTCAGGAGGAATGGGCCAAAATTCACCTAACTTATTGTGGAAGCTTGTGGAAGGCTACCCAAAACGTTTGACCCAAGTTAAACAATTCAAAAGCAATGCTATCAAATACTAATTGAGTGTATGTAAACATCTGACCCACTGGGAATGTGATGAAATAAATAAAATTTGAAATAAATCATTCTTTCTACTATTATTCTGACATTTCAGAAATAAAGTGGTGATCTAACTGACCTAAGACAGGGACATTTTACTAGGATTAAATGTCAGGAATTGTGAAACTGAGTTTAAATGTATTTGGCTAAGGTGTATGTAAACTGTAAAACAGATATCAACTGTAGATGATGATGAAAGTCTGACAAACCTTAGGAACTAGGTGTCAATGATCCTGTGTGTAGCTGGTGAAGAGGAGTCAGGCGCAGGACAACGGAGATGAGTACTCACGTATATTTTCTCAAAATTACAAACTACCAAAAACTTCGCCCACTCCCCCGGCCGGTCCTGGCAATATGACCACAGAAATCTACCCACATCCTGGTTTACTCTCTCCACCTGCCCGTTACTCGGGATGAAAACCTGAGGTGAGGCTGGCCGAGACCCCCAGACATTCCATGAACGCCCTCCAAACCCTGGACGTGAACTGGGGACCCCGATCAGAGACTATATCCTCAGGCACCCCGTAGTGCCGGAAGACGTGTGTGAACAGGTTCTCCGCAGTCTGTAGGGCCGTAGGGAGACCGGGCAAAGGAAGGAGACGGCAGGACTTAGAAAACCGATCCACAACGACCAGGATCTTGGTGTTACCCTGTGAGGGAGTCCACAGACAGGTGTGACCACAGCCGCTGTGGAACGGGTAGGGGTTGTAACTTCCCCCTGGGCAGGTGTCTAGGAACCTTGCACTGGGCGCACCGAGCAGGAGGAAACATAAACCCTAACGTCCTTAGCTAAAGTGGGCCACCAGTACTTCCCACTAAGACAGCGCACCGTCCCACCGATGCCAGGATGACCAGAGGAGGGTGACTTGTGGGCCCAATAGATCAACCGGTCGCGGACAGCAGACGGAATGTACAGATGCCCAGCTGGACACTGAGAGGGAGTGGGCTCTGTACGTACCGCCCGCTCGATGTCCACGTCCAGCTCCCACACTACCGGTGCCACCAGGCAAGAGGCCGGGAGTATGGAAGTGTGATCCATGGACCGCTCCTCTGTGTCATACATCCGGGACAGTGCATCTGCCTTACCGTTCTGGGCACCTGGTCGGTAGGAAAGGGTGAAAACAAAACGGGTAAAGAACATGGCCCACCTTGCCTGACGAAGGTTCAGTCTCCTCGCCGCCCGGATGTGCTCCAGATTGCGGTGGTCAGTCCAGATGAGAAAAGGGTGTTTCGCCCCCTCAAGCCAATGTCTCCACGCCTTCAGAGCCTTGACGACAGCCAACCGCTCCCGGTCCCCCACATCATAGTTTCGCTCCGCCGGGCTGAGCTTCTTCGAAAAGAAGAGCACGGCTCCTATCCCAGCCTCGGACGCGTCCACCTCCACTATGAACGCCAAAGAGGGATCCGGATGAGCCAGCACGGGAGCCGAGGTAAACAGAGCCTTCAGGTGACCAAAAGCCCTGTCCGCCTCAGCTGACCACTGCAGTTGCACCGGCCCCCCCTTCAGTAGTGAGGTAATGGGAGCCGCTACCTGACCAAAGCCCCGGATAAACCTCCGGTAGTAGTTGGCAAACCCTAGAAACTGCTGCACTTCCTTTACCGTGGTGGGAGTCGACCAATTACGCACGGCTGAAATGCGGTCACTCTCCATCACCCCTGAAGTGGAAATGCGGTACAAACATTTCTCAGCCTTGACATACAGGTCATGCTCCAACAGTCGACCAAGCACCCTGCGCACCAGGGACACATGCTTGGCGCGTGTAGCGGAGTATATCAGAATGTCGTGAATATACACCACTACACCCTGCCCGTGCAGGTCCCGGAAAATCTCATCTACAAATGCCTGGAAGACTGATGGAGCATTCATCAACCCGTACGGCATGACGAGGTACTCATAGTGCCCTGAGGTGGTACTAAATGCCGTCTTCCACTCGTCCCCTTCCCGGATACGCACCAGATTGTAAGCGCTCCTGAGATCCAATTTTGTGAAGAAGCGCGCCCCGTGCATTGACTCGATTGCACTGGCTATGAGAGGCAGCGGGTAGCTGTACCTCACAGTGATCTGACTGATACCTCGATAGTCAATACACGGGCACAAACCTCCATCCTTCTTCTTCACAAAAAAGAAACTCGAGGAGGCAGGTTAAGTGGAGTGCCGAATGTATCCCTGTCACAGAGTTTCAGAGACATATGTTTCCATAGCCGCCGTCTCCTTCTGTGACAGAGGATACACGTGACTCCTGGGAAGTGCTGCGTCTACCAGGAGATTTATCGCACAATCCCCCCGTCGATGGGGTGGTAATTGAGTCGCCTTCTTCTTACAGAAGGCGAGAGCCAAATCGGCATATTCTGAGGGGATGTGCACGGTGGAGACCTGGTCTGGACTCTCCAACGTAGTCGCACCGATGGAAACACCTACACACCTCCCCGAGCACTTTCGTGGCCATCCCTTGAGAGCCCTCTGTTGCCACAAAATAATGGGGTCATGATAGGCCAACCAGGGTAGGCCCAGCACCACGGGAAACGCAGGAGAATCAATAAGGAAGAGACTGATTCTCTCCTCATGACCCTCCTGCGTAACCATGCTTAGTGGAGCGATGGCCTCCCTGATTAGCCCTAACCCTAATGGGCGACTATCTAAGGCGTGCACAGGGAAGGGCATATCCACAGAAACAATGGGGATCCTTAAACTATTGGCAAATGAACAATCAATAAAGTTCCCAGCTGCGCCTGAATCTACGAGCGCCTTATGCTGGGAATGCGGGGAAAACTCAGGAAATTCTATACACAAAAACATGTGAGCAACAGGGGGCTCTGGGTGAGTCTGGTGCCTACTCACCTGGGGTGACACGACAGTGCCCTGCCTGCTGCCTCGACTCCCTGAGGAACCCAACCAGCACCGACCAGCAGTGTGCCCTTTGCGGCCACAGATGGTTGCAGGGAATGGCCCCTCTTCCGGTCCCCCTAAGTGCAGCACCTCCCAGCTCCATAGGCATCGCAGCAGAAGTGCTGGGAGATGGGAATGACAGGCCCCGATCCAGACGTCCTCGGGTGGCCAGCAGGTTATCCAGCCGGATGGACAGGTCCACCAGCTGGTCGAAGGTAAGAGTGGTGTCCCTGCATGCCAGCTCCCGCCGAACGTCCTCGCGCAGACTGCACCGGTAATGGTCGATCAGGGCCTTGTCATTCCATCCCACGCCGGCGGCCAGGGTTCGGAAATCCAACGCAAAGTCCTGTGCGCTCCTCGTCCCCTGCCTGAGGTGAAACAGGCGTGGATGGTCGAACACTGCCCGGAAGTGGCGGGTGAACTCCTCGTAGTTGTCCAACGCTGCTCCGTCCTCTCCCCATATGGCGTTGGCCACTCCTGGGCTTTCCCGGATAGACAGGAGACGAGGGCGGACACACTCTCGCGTCCCGAAGGAGCCGGGTGGACGGTCAGAGTAGAAACCCCTGGCACCCGGCAGCCGTCCCATCATACTCCCTCGGGAGCGCAAGACGAATCCCACTGGGACCAGGTGAAGGAGGGGGGAACAGCGGTGTGGGTTGTGGAGTGGGAGGTTGTGATGATGGTGGAGGCACTGGAAAACCTCCTCTCCCCCATCGCTCCAGATTTTGCAGCATGCGATCCATGGCTGTGCCGAGACGTTGCAACATGGTTGTGTGCTGCTGGATGCGCTCTTCGACTGGTAGAGGAGGGCTGTGTGCTCCTGCTGACTCCATTTGTAGGTGCGTGTTTCTGTCAATGATCCTGTGTGTAGCTGGTGAAGAGGAGTCAGGCGCAGGACAACAGAGATGAGTAATCACGTATATTTACTGAAAATTACAAACTACCAAAAATTGTAGTAATATGCAAGCACACAAAAATAAAGATCTAACAATTAACAAACACGCACAAAACCATGGGGGAAACAGAGGGTTTAAATAAGGAACATGTAATTATGGGATAGAAACCAGGTGTGTGTATAATGAAGACAAAACACATAGAAATTGAAAAGTAGATCGGCGGTAGCTAGAAGACCGGTGCCATCAATCGCCGAACGCTGCCCGAACAAGGAGAGGGTCCGACTTCGGCGGAAGTCGTGACACTAGGACAGATTTCTGAGTTAATAAAACGTTTAGAAAAATATATACACTTGGTGTACAAAACATTATGGACATCTGCTATTTCCATGACATAGACTGACCAGGTGAATCTAGGTGGTCACTTGTTAAATCCACTTTAATCAGTGTAGATGAAGGGGAGGAGACAGGTTAAAGAAGGATTTTTAAGCCTTGAGACAATTGAGACATGGATTATGTATGTGTGCCATTCAAAGGGTGAATGGGAAAGACACTATTTAAGTGCCTTTGAATGGGGTATGGTAGTAGGTGCCAGGCGCACCATTTTGTGTCAAGAACTGCAAATCTGCTGGGTTTTTCATGCTCTACAGTTTCCCGTGTGTATCAAGAATGGTCCACCACCCAAAGGACATTCAGCCAACTTGACACAACTGTGGGAAGCATTAGAGTCAACATGGGCCAGCATCCCTGTGGAAAACTTTCAACACCTTGTAGAGTCCATGCCCCAACGAACTGAGGCAGGGGTGTTTTGTACACTCAGTTTATGTCTGTCTCTCTCGATTCTGTTTACAGTAGAGAGAGTGAGAGAGGCAGCAGGGGGCGCAACAAGTTGTTTTCTTCTCTGTCGTTCCCATGACTTTCATTCTCTCTGAGTAGAATTGTGTTTCAGGAGGCCAGAGATAGAGAGAGCGTGCGTGAGAGTGAGAGAGAGAGAGCAAAAAGTGAACGGAATAATGTCATGTTGACCAGTGAACAGCACGTCTACAGAACGTTTGGATATTTGGAGCGGTTTTAAAATGGATTAACTGATTCGGTGGTAGTAACTTTTTTACACCTGGATTGAACTCTGTCGATAGCTTGGATTATGAGGATAACTGGCGCCACAATTTACCATTGAGAAGCAGCAATACTGCACTGGAGAAAGCAACAAGGTAGCAAACACATGCACAGTCATCCAAGGTAGGAACAGACAATTTACGTTTTATGAAAGTGTAATAATATAGGCCTAATAATAATCATAATAGCCTAATCACAATCATATAATACATTAGGAAACATTATAATGCAATTGATGAAGTGATTGACATTTTAGTAATTCACACATAATTATGTTTATAATGTTTTTGTTTGTCGACTAATTTCTTTCCAAGAAAATTCAAATGGCAGCCTACATGTTATGTTTCTCATAAATTGCTAAGGATTTCAGATTTTGAAAGTGTAATTTAATTTGGCTCGCTACTGCGCGCTCACACTTTAAGTCCAAATCCCTCAGCCTGGACGAAAGCTTCCTGTCCGGTCCCTGTCGGGTTTGACAGAATGCCGATCTGCTGATAGCACAGATATATACATACCTGCAATTGATGTTGTTAACCATAACTAAATAATATTTGTAATGGCCCAGCCTCATAATAGGTTTTAAATAAGTTTGAAATAATAGGCATAGCCCACATGTTTTTTGATTAATTAAATTCTAGGCTATTGTGCAAATAAAGTAAATAGATATTATGGATATTATTTATTTAATGACAATGGAACTTTCCGAACCTCACATGGAGTGGAATTGCACCAGTGTGAGACAAACAAAACAGATAGGTCTATGTTTAAGTTGAAGTGGTCTTTAAACCCCCACATTCATCATACCAAGTGTGGTTTATTTTGAGAGATACATCACAGATTAGTTTTACTACAAGCACAGTGATAAAAGTGTCACTGCAGTCCAGCCATCTGAAAATGGAGTTCTTTTACAGTGGGTGGCCACTCATTAGGACCAGGATTAGGGTCAAGGGTCAACACACATGGTCAAGTGGGCAGAAGCCATGTTCCCCTGAGTCTATGGTCAGGACCATCAGACAAACTGAGACACTAAAGAGCAGACCTGACGCTGTATGTGGTCTTGAGGAGAAAGCTTTGTGTTAAATATGATATTACTGCTTTATTGCTGTGTTATTAATGTCATTATGTCTGCAAATACAACATCCATTTTTTTAGGTGCGTTAACCCTCAAAATCTAGGGGATATGAGGGAACTTTGTATCTGGATTCTGAGGTGAGATGTCACTTATTACAATCTGATCACTTTGGTGTACACTGAACCGACTCATCTTAAACATGTTGTATCACACTGCAGCTGCTGATCATGCACTTTGCATGACTCAATTTAATAGTTTTGTTTTAATTGTCTCCATTTTAGATTATAATACTTTTTCTCTGTAAAAAACGCTGTTAAATGTATTATAGCTCAGTATGCTATCTGTCACACATAGAGTTTCCATGCTTCTGCTGCTGCTCAGGCCATATCCCCTGGATTGCCAACTCACTACAGACCACAGGAAGGTCAGTAGAGTGGCTGGGGGTCAGCAGAGGGGAGAAGGGGAGCAGGGAGGGGGTTTTGCTGAGTGGAGGGCACGGTATCTGTGTTTTAACATGTGTGGTCTGTTTGACATCCCCAAGCCCAGGGCGATAGACCTCCCTCATGTGTTTGCAGCCTGAGAATCAATTTATCACTTGCCTTTATCATCATCTCACGCCGGTTGGTACTGACTCACGGAATCTAAACTGCCAAAGAAGGCATGACCTTGTCTTCCAATCGTAACCCTAGCCAATTAGCACCCTCCAGTTCACAAAGGATGCTTATCCTTTCAGAGAGAGAGAGAGAGAGAGAGAGAGAGAGAGAGAGAGAGAGATGAATGATGGACCAATATTTATAACTGTACTTTGTGGAGAGTGTTGATGGACAGGCTAACTGTCCAATCACAGACAACTGTCTGACAGGGCATTCCTCTCTGGGAGAGAGTTTGTCTCTGTTGGCCCTTTGCGTTTCCAGGAGTCCAGCTGTTTGACCCATGGCTGACCCTGGAGATGACAGTGGAGTAGAGTTACAAAGGCTGCAGCGAGGAGGGGGCCATGGTCTGAGTGATCTCTGAATAGCCCCATATCGGTGACTGACAGAAGGATAGCTGTCTGCCAACTCTCAATACTATCCCTACCGTTTGGGTATTCTCTTACAGTCTTCTCAACGCCAATGGGAGGCTGAGCCTTTACCATGTGCATGTGTAAGCTCACAGAGGACAGGATGAATGTAGACAAAGTGGCTCTTAAAGAGCTGGATTTCCTTCTTTGCTCCTTGGGCAAAGCTGGCTGGCGCAGGGCAGGGTTGGCTGGCGCAGGGTCCTGAGACAGAGAGTGCAGTGATAGCCACTAAGGCGCTAATACATCTCTGGCAGCGTTACACAGAGGGCTAGAGTCAACAGAGGGATATGCAGGTAGTCAGTAGGGGATGGGAGAGTAACAGACAACCTCTAATCAGACAAATCGGGGCTTTATCCGACATGAACAGAAGCTCATCGCATACACAGCGAGGGAGAGAGAACCGTTGTTGATGACATGAGGTCATTGTCTCATTGGCTTCAAGTCTTTCATGAATAATGATGTTATTCTCTTGCTTCTCTACTCTGCTCTCAAGTGGTGAGAGTTATCCATGCTGTGTTATCCATGCTGTGGGTGGTGTAGGGCTTTAACTCAGGATGTTCCTGCAGGTTCCTCAAAGGGCAAAGCCCCAGCAGCAGGAGGCTGGAGGAGTGCAGGGTGGGGCCCTAGGCTCCTGGGGCTCCTGGGGGCCTTGGTCCTCCTGCTCCTGTGGGGGAGGGGTTCAGGAACAGAACCGACCCTGCCTACCCTCCCACACCTCCATGGGTGCAGCTGCCTACCCCTCCAGGCTGGATGGCCACCACCCCCAGCACCCCAACCAGAACCCAGGCCATGTAATGTCTGCCCTAAGATCCACTGTCCCGCTGCACCGCACCAACCCTGGGAGACCCCCACCCTCCAACAGCAACCCCAGCTTGGCCAGCCGAGGGGAGCTGAGGGACCAGCAGAGAGACAGAGAGGCCCATGCTGAACGCAGGTACAGTATCTATCACACCATACAGACAGGGGCCGGTCTCTGTCTTTCAGTTTGGCCTGTGTTTAATGCCCTGCATGCTGAGCAGCCCAGTCTAAAAGTGTCTCTGTGGAGCTCCAGCCCACCCCATGGTCCCTCCAGTGTAAAGCTATTCTTTTATGGATGGAGTCAATGGCTCGGCTTGTGATTGGCGGGTTTGTGGCCTCCTTCCTGTGAGCTCGAGTTAAAAAGCTTTTAAATAAATAGAGCTGACAGTTGAGTAATGGGGGGTTGTTGACGTAGGAATCCAAGCCTCCAGACAAAAGCGCTCTCCGCTCGGCGCTTGGTTGCTGACACTAATATCCATCCGCTTCTCAGAAGTAATTTGCACTTGTAATGTGTATCTTTGACATTTTGTTTGACAGTCTTTGATAGTCCAGTCAGCACATTTTGAATGTAAACAAGTGCCGTAAGTGGAGGCTATTTTACACAGACAATTGTCTTTACCCATGTGTGTGTGTGTGTGTGCGTGTGTTTTCAGGAGGGGCATTGACAGTCCCATCATTCCAGGGAAGTATGGCTATGGGAGGATGCCTTACGTTGTGTCTCTCCAGACAGACACAGGCCAGACGTCTGGGACAGAGACAGGGGCTGGTCGCTCCCACAGACAGAGACGCTCCCCGCTCTCTGACCCCAGCCCGTCAGCCACCAGGCACGGAGGCCACAGGCCAAACCCCTACCGTCCGCCCTACAACAACCCCCATCTCCACAGCTACAGCCCAGTCAATCACCAGCCCCCAGCCCCCCAACCAAGGTCTAACCCTAACCCAGCCTCCCCTCCCAGGGCTAACCCTAACTCTAACCCTAACCCAGCCCCACAGCCCAGGGCTAACCCTAACTCTAACCCTAACCCAGCCCCCCAGCACAGGTCTAACCCTAATCCAGCCTCCCAGCCCAGGGCTAACCCTAACTCTAACCCCAACCCAGCCCCCCAGCCCAGGTCTAACCCTAACCCAGTCCCCCAGCCCAGGTCTAACTCTAACCCTAACCCAGTCCCCCAGCCCAGGTCTAACCCTAATTCTAACCCACCCTGGTCCTCCTCACTCTACCAGCCCAGCCAGGGGCACCAACCTAGGCTGGAGCAGCAGCACTCATCCAGCCAGGCCTCAGCGGCTCAGCCACCCTTTGGACGGCCCTACAACCCCCTGCCCACCTCCTCCTGTGTGGGAGAGCACAACCAGTACAAGATTTGCAACAACAATGTAAGAACGGTTCAGCCATCACTTATGATAATTTATGAATTAATCCCTCACTGTAACCCACAGCTAAATCAATCATGAAGGGTAAAACATGGAGGTTATTAATGAAGATGACGTCTGATAAGACAGATATAGTGGAGATGTTGCAAAGGTTGACTTTGCTAGGCAGCGATTGTAAAGACTGGAATTTACCTTGGGGGAGAATGTGGCCATTTCTGGACTTAGTAGGCCGGGGAACACATATTCACTCTCTTTCTATCTGCCTATATGTCTGTCCAGGCCTGTCCTCCAGCCAGTAGACACATCAGAGCGGTGCAGTGTTCTTCCTACAACAGCTATCCCTTCATGGGTCGACTGTACGAGTGGGAGCCTTTCAATGAAGGTATGGGTGGGTCTCGTCATGTTTTTCATATTGCCTTGGTGTTGGACAATATTATCCAAGGTTTGAGGTGATGTAAGCACCACAGTATGTCACCTGTCTCGGCAATTTTGATGAATGCCTGAGCTGCCAGAGAGCTATTTGGATATCTAGGTGTCAAGTATCCAAGCAACAGTCAAAACACCTCAAGGATAGATAATTACTTTTAGGATACTGATTAACATTTAATGTTTTTCTTCTCTCTGTTGGAGTGAATGGCATATACTGCAGACGTATGACTAGATTAAAGCTCAAATAACTTTAGTTGATGAAGACAAGTCAAGTTTGCTTGATACCTATCTCAAACACATGAACATGCAATTACAACATGTTTAGCAATAGCTGTCCTTGTAACCTCATGAGCTAATGCACAAAACATCTGAGTGAAGTCCAAGTGCAGGTAGATTACAAACCTGACGTTACATTCACCCCACTGCCTGCCAACTCCCAGTGGTTTCCAGGCCTGGAGGGCATCTGCGTCCCTCCCACACAAGAGACACCACCCAGAGATCTGTGGTTCTAATTAACACTAATGGATCACCAGAGAGGAGCAAAGAACCTGTTAACTTCCCTTGATCCATTGGATTTATTAAGAATTTGGTTAGCTTTCCTTGAATCCCTAGTTGTTGATTGGTATTACCTTTCACCACACAGGATTACTGTAGAAGGCACACTGCAAACATTGATTTACTCATCACTTGTAATCACAGGATAATTGTGAGGACGTGCAAGGATTTAGACCACTCCTCACATAAGTTGCTAGATGGCAGCATGGCTCAATGGAGGAAAACAACAACTCTGCAACTTTTCATCAATTACTGCACTACATCACAATTCTAATGCAGCAGTCTACCCAGCTTGTCCACCTACATTGAACAATGTACATTTACAGCCCTGCCAGGCACCCTACCAGAGAGAGATAATGTTTTGTACTCATAAATCATATCAAATCATTCATTTCTGAGTCTCCTCTGTCACAGTTTCAGGGGACCAGCGTTGTAAGCTCAACTGTCGTGCGATCGGTTTCCGCTTCTACGTGCGTCAGTCAGATAGGGTCATCGATGGGACGCCG
Organism: Hucho hucho; assembly: GCA_003317085.1. NCBI lineage: Eukaryota > Metazoa > Chordata > Actinopteri > Salmoniformes > Salmonidae > Hucho > Hucho hucho. The sequence continues at coordinate 666,173 of QNTS01000522.1, forward strand.
TGCGGACAGAACGAGACTTCCATCTGTGTGGCGGGGAGGTGTCAGGTAGGACACTTAACTCATTTACCTGTGGCCTGCCCAGGCATGTGGACTCCTGCCAAACCACTCAGAATAGAACAGTGACAGGATGGATGGAATCAGAGGAAAGTAAAGATAAGTTTAATTCATTGAGACGAAATGTTGACATCATTCCACACAAACCTTCAAACACGAAAAAACCCGGCCCCAATAGAGTTCTCAAGATCAACTGCATCCAAATGCAAGATACAGTACATTTTATTAAAGACATTTAATCAATTATACATAACCAGCAGAGGGCAGCAGAGTATAACACTGTTATCTGTCCATAAGGAGTGAAACAGAGGTCAGGTTGGGGTGACTGGGTTGACTGGGTTCTGAGTCCAGGATCTGGGATCTCAATGAAGGATCATGACGGACATATTTGTTCCTTTAACTAGATTTTTTATATACATCTCTAAAACACACCTGTGGCCAGAACTTGGAGAGACAACAGTCCCTGTGTAAACCTGTTCTATTGACTGGCTATGTGTCCAGTGTGCAGCTGGATACATTTTACTTCTTATTTCATCAGGATTTAACTCTTAGAGATGTTTTTCCAATATGATTTTAAGCCATAATTCTGAGTGAACCCTTTCCAAGTTGCGCTCTAGGAACTCGTGCTTGCCTCTGAGTCTCCCTTCAACCCAATTTGCTGCGCTCTCAACCACATTTCTTCCCCCATGGAGATCTTTACTATATTAAGATTGAATCAAGATAAAGAGTCCCTCTGATCTCATATTAGCTTTGACTAATTTCCACTTTTAATACCAGTGAAATTGTGATTTATCACAGGGGCCAGTGTTCTCACCAGACCTCCAGCCCTCCAGCCGATAGATCTCTGGGCAGTGTGGTGACTAGCTGACACCATAGAGGGAGTGGTCTGCTTTTATGTGGCCGGGGTGGGATCTCACTCAGTATTCATGCAGCTGGTCTGTGGTCTGTGGGTGTGGTATGGACTGCAGTGTGCACTGTACTGTACTCTACGATACTGTACTGTGCTGTACTGGACTAGACTGTCCTGAAGCTTATACTGTTGTGGTATGGACAGTAGTCTTCTGGACTGGACTGGACTCTACTGTACTCTACTGTACTGGACTGTACTCTACTCTACTGTACTCTACTGTACTGTAGCTTATACTGCTGTGGTCTGTGGGTGTGGTATGAACTGCAGTATGTACTGTACTCTACTCTATGTGTCTGGGTCCTTTTTGTCTCTCTGTCTCTGATACCCTGCAGTGAGTTTCCCAGTGTATAACACGGTCCATCTCTGTCCAAGGCGGACCCTGGATTTGAACCGACGCCAACATCAACACCATATACCCAGAAAGCCTAGGCATTTCCGACAGTGCTTTAGTATTTCCGACAGTAACTTTGCCATCTGCTACACATTGTGAGCTAAACCAAGCAGGGGCCATTCTGTACTCTTTCTCTCACTACTAGGGAACAAATTGAGGCCTGATTTCTGTGTATACTCACCTAGGGAATATATTCAGCAGGTCAGGGCACATCCCATAGTAGCAGTGAGATGCTGTCATAAATTATATTGAGGAGACCAAAGTAGACTGATGACATAGACACAGAAACATCTGCTTTTCCTGCCTTGGCCCTTTTTGCTTGCGTACAATAAAATTGTAGCTGTAGCTATAACCCAAGGCTCTGTTTATTCTGCCCTCTGTGTGGAGCTGGAGTCAGTTTGCAGCAGGCATCTCTTTACTTTGTATGGTTAACTTTGACTGTTATTTCGCAAGGTGTCTGCAGAGGCTTATGGCTGCATTCTCTTTGAGCACAATCAGATTTAGCCAATAGACTTGTTGCATAGAGTAGACCCCAGGTCTGTTTCTGTCTTGTCTGTTTCCTGTGGTCCTGCTCTACAGAAAGCAGACCTGTCCTGCACTGTGTGCTGAACTCTGTGTTGCTGTGTTTTATAAGCACAGGGTGTGTGTGAGTGTGTGTGTGTGTGTGTGTGTGTGTGTGTGTGTGTGTGTGTGTGTGCGGATAGGGGAGATTTTCAAGTGTGATGAGAGGTGGTGCTGGAGCGAATAATGCAGGAGTATGTGTGTTTATTTATGTGTACCACACACACCAATAGATAAGTAGAGTTTCCCACTGCAGATCCTGGAGAGCTTGGCATCCTGCCCACTCATACCCCTATAGCTCTACAGTCCTAAATACACACTGTAGACACAGACAGGTTTCACCTAAATTAGGCTCAGTGACAATCCCTGTATTATTGCAGTAGATAATTTGTTCTCAATGATTTACCTGGCTAAAATACAGGTTGAATAAATACATATTGATCCCCTACTCTTTCTACTAGTCGGGCTAAACACATGCCTTTTGTGTGGTCCATCCCGGATCAATGATAAACAACCTAGCTCTCAATCTGACATCTGACCTAAAGTTTCCCTGCATGCCTCTGGCTCATGTTCCTGACCCACTTTGATGATATATCAGTCAGACTTTATAGCTCAGTAAACCCAATGACATTTCCTTTAGGTCCATGTCTCAGAGCTCATACTGTTAGTCAGGCAGTGTTGAATATTAGAGAATGTCAGAAAAACTGAACATCTTCTTTCTTTAAAATGGTCCTAGATAGTATGAAAAAAGGATTTGGCAGATATCCAGTAGTCATAGGTTAAAAATGTCAGTAAGCCTGCTTGTATTTGTCCCTATTAAGTCCCTGTGCTTACTGTGAGACAGGCAGGCTGCATGCTGAATGTAGGAGAGCTTAGTTGGCTAAACAGTTGGTCTGTTCTGTGGTCTCTTTGTGCTCAGATTCTTGCTTTACTTTAAGATTGGTCTTCCTACAGCTGTGATGCCTTGGCTCCAATGAGCCGCCTCACGGCTGTGGAACTGGGTTATATGCAATGCACTCTTGGTTAAAAAGCTCAACATAACTGTAGAATTGCACTACACACTTGATTAGATAGCTCAACATAAACGGTAAAATGAATGACGTTGAATGACTCTTGGCATGTGGCCCACTGTGATCTCCTACGGCTCGTAAAAAAATTAACAGAATGGTGCCAGGTTTCATAGCAGCACTAGAACCATCCGGCATGGAGGTATTCTCAGAGCTAGAGAGGCGTCTATCTCTGTCAGTGAGAGAGTAGTAGAAACCATATTCTACTACCACAGTCCCTTTTAGCTCAGTTGGTAGAGCATGGCGCTTGCCACCCCAGGATAGTGGGTTTGATTCCAGGGGCCACCCATACGTAACATTGTATGCACGCATGACTGTAAGTCGCTTTGGATAAAAGGCTTTGCTAATTGGTATAGAAGTATTACGTACAGCGGGCTCCAAAATTACTGGCACCCCTGACTGGCAATGCACAAACAATACTTAAAAAAATATAAACAATATCAATACTCAAAATACCAATGTGAGAAATACTGTGCTTTATGAATGTTTCAATGGAACCCACCAAAATAATTTATTGATTTAATTAAAAATCAATGTCCTCCAAATCAAGGTTTCACAATTAATGGCACCCTTAAAGATAATTATAAATCACATCTACCAAAATTAAACCAGGAATTAAACTCCACTTATTTAAGTTTATCTACAGTGGGGCAAAAAAGTATTTAGTCAGCCACCAATTGTGCAAGTTCTCTCACTTAAAAAGATGAGAGAGGCCTGTAATTTTCATCATAGGTACACTTCAACTATGACAGACAAAATGAGGAAGAAAAATCCAGAAAATCACATTGTAGGATTTTTAATGAATTTATTTGCAAATTATGGTGGAAAATAAGTATTTGGTCACATACAAACAAGCAAGATTTCTGGCTCTCACAGACCTGTAACTTCTTCTTTAAGAGGCTCCTCTGTCCTCCACTCGTTACCTGTATTAATGGCACCTGTTTGAACTTGTTATCAGTATAAAAGACACCTGTCCACAACCTCAAACAGTCACACTCCAAACTCCACTATGGCCAAGACCAAAGAGCTGTCAAAGGACACCAGAAACAAAATTGTAGACCTGCACCAGGTTGGGAAGACTGAATCTGCAATAGGTAAGCAGCTTGGTTTGAAGAAATCAACTGTGGGAGCAATTATTAGGAAATGGAAGACATACAAGACCACTGATAATCTTCCTCGATCTGGGGCTCCACGCAAGATCTCACCCCGTGGGGTCAAAATGATCACAAGAACGGTGAGCAAAAATCCCAGAACCACACGGGGGGACCTAGTGAATGACCTGCAGAGAGCTGGGACCAAAGTAACAAAGCCTACCATCAGTAACACACTACGCCGCCAGGGACTCAAATCCTGCAGTGCCAGACGTGTCCCCCTGCTTAAGCCAGTACATGTTCAGGCCCGTCTGAAGTTTGCTAGAGAGCATTTGGATGATCCAGATGAGGATTGGGAGAATGTCATATGGTCAGATGAAACCAAAATANTTTTTTGCCCCACTGTAAGTCTTAAGGAACTATATTGAGCCATTACGTCACTTCCTGTTTCACTAGGGTATAAAAATGTGGTAACACGCATGCAATATCCCTTTGTCATCCAACACCAGGAAGAAAACAAAAGAACTGGCAGTTCAAAACAGACAGATGGTCGTAGACCTTCATAAATCTGGTAATGGCTACAAGAGATCCACAAACAATTGAATATACCACGGAGCACTGTCAGGGCAATTATTATAAAATTCAAAAGATATGGAACAGTTGAAAACCTCACGGGTAGAGGACGCAAATGTATTTTGCCCCCCAGGATAGGAAGGAGGATGGTGAGAGAAGCAACAAAATCCCCAAGAATCACTGTGAAATAATTGCAGGCCTTGGTGGCGTCTTGGAGTCACCAGGTTTCAAAAAGCACTATTAGACGCCACCTCCACAACCACAGGCTCTTTGGGTTGACAGAAGAAAGCCCACAGTACATTACTTTAGCAGACTGAGAACACTGCTAAGTTCTTCTCTCTATACGGGTGCTTTAGTTGATGCTTTCCATGGGTTGCCTTAAATTCCACGGGGCTCACACACATCTCACTCAGATCCATGGGACAAATCCTCAAATCCACCCTTCTTGTCTAATGGCTTTTTGTTACTGGACACGGTATCCATATGCTACTGTCTACTCTGGTTGAGTTGATGTGGTATTTCTACATACAGTAGAGGAAAATCTTACATAGGGTGTAGGGATATCTCTATAGGTATTGTAAAGTGACAAAATAGTTATTTGGGGTCTTTGACAAGAAAGCAAAGAGTAAGCAAAGAACAGAAAGAATGAGCTGGAAGCTGCTCTTTTGATCGGCATTACTGCTAAAGATGGCTGCTGAAAAACTTTGTGGCTTCTTATATGGCTTCCTGTATTTTTCTTGAAACAGAAACATTTGGTCAGATCTGTTTGAACTTGTCATGATCCTCAGTGCATGTGCTACTGACTCTACCTACCAAGAAATGCGTTATTTCAGGTGCTGTTTCTCCCCTCTGTATAACACAAAGAGGAAAAGCCTGTCCTCTGTAGAGGACTGTTACATTTTCCTACTTATATTATAGTCAGGATATCTCTACTTGTTAACAGATTTATGTCTTCATAAAGAGCCTTCATCATGAGAGTGAGTACAACAGTATTAGTGTAGTGTGCACTGTAAACTGTGTTTGACCGATGCAGAGGCTAAACGAGGCCTCTTTAGGATACCCCTTTGTCTCTTAACAGTGGAAAGACTGAGCCCTACCTATGAATCATGAGCTTAATGTGAAAGCTTGGACCTTGTCACTGAATACGGTGCACCTCATACACGATCAAGGTTTTACGCTGAAAGAAAGAAAAACCAGATTTGAGCCATAGAAAAGGTTGAATGTGGTTACACGTTTCAGATGGATGCTAAAATAAAGCTGCTTTTATGGCTGGAATTCCATTGAGCTGCTCTTTCTCTTTATATGCCAAGGATAGGCACTTGAGAAGGGTGTGTGTATTTTTGAAGGGCAATCTCTGACCACACACTTTTCTGCTTGCGGATGATGGTGGGGCTGAAGGTGAAATATATCCGGGCTGGAGAGTTGTATTATTCCACCTCAATAGCTGGAGGGTGTGTTCTGAGTGCTCTGTGGATAATTAGGAGATAAAGCTTTTACCACATCCACCGTAACAGTAACTTAATGAATCCCCCCCAAATCCTCAACATCCACTGTTGGTCATTCTGGTCAAGACTTTCACATGCGTTATACCTCTCTTTTTATTTCACATTTACTGTGTTTTTATTGAACACTGAGGATAGAGTGCTAGCCTAGGCCCTATACCCTTTACATAACAGATGGCCCTCCTGTTCCTTCCTTAAAACTTTCTTCACACCAGTTAAAGAAACATTTCCCTGTGAATGTATTCAATAGTACCATATGTTTTTAAGCAACCATTTTTACCCTTACAAAAGGGTAAAATGACATCTTAAAGGCTGAAAATAGTGTGGTTTCAACATGTAGGCTAACACAGGTCCCAGTTCTGACAGGGTAAAAACATAAACTCCTACTACTGTAATTCAGCGGTCTCTTCCCCAGAGCCTTGTCTTGGCTGTCGAAGTCAGCTCTGCTGATCCAGATCCTCCACTGGTGTCTTTGCCAGTGCTCTGTCTCTCTTCCATATCTCACTTTCATTATGTGTGTGAGGCCAGGTTGTGTGCCTGTGTGAGTCTATGGGTCCTCCCTGCCCTGGGTCCTGGGTCAGGAGCTTGGCTGCCTGGCTGCCTGGCCATTGCAGTGGCTCCCTCTCCTCTCTACCCCAGTGCTGCTGTGGCTGGCCACCATCCCTCTGCATCCCTCTCTGCCAGGCTCACCCTAACACAGCCAAGCCTCCCGTCGCTCCCTGCAGAAACTCCTCCACCGACCAACAGACAGCTGCATCTGTTTTAGGCATTCCCCACGCGGGGAGTGACTGACTTGTTAAAATGGGGATGAGAGGTTATGAAATACGGCTGGCACAGACTGGTGGAGAGATCACAACCCTGGCCCCAGCTGCAGGCCCCTGCATGTTATCCACCATTTTCTGGGTATGAAGAGGCACATTAGTCAAAAGAGCCTGGTCTTACATTTACATTTTAGTCATTTAGCAGATGCTTTAATCCAGTTAGTGCATTCATCTTAAGATAGCTAGGTGGGACAACCACATCTCAGTCATAGTAACTACATATTTCCTCAATAAAGTAGCTATCAGCAAAGACAGAGCTAGTAAGGGGGGAAAAAAGTCAAGTGCGAGTGTTAGTTCACAAAAGGCTTTTTTAATTTATAAAAGTGGGGGTGCTGTGGAATTCTTTAAGATAGTCTTTGAAGAGGTAGGGTTTCAGATGTTTTCGGAAGATGGGTAGAGACTCTGCTGTCCTAGCTTCAGGGGGAAGCTGGTTCCACCATTGGGGTGCCAGGACAGAGAATAGCTTGGACTGGGCTGAGGGGGAGCTGCCCTGCCCTCTCGTAGGGGAGGGAAGGCCAAGAGACCAGAGGTGACAGAACAGATTGCTTGGGTTGTAGAATTTGAGCATAGCCTGAAGATAGGAAGAGGCAGTTCCTCTTGCTGCTCCGTAGGCAAGTACCATTGTCTTGTAGTATATGCAAGCTTTGACTGGAAGCCAGAAGCGGGGTAATATGGGAGAACTTAGGAAGGCGTTGCAGGCGTTTGATGACACAAGTGGGGAGACCAACCAACAGCGAGTTGTAGTAGTCCAGATGGCCTGGATTAGGACCTGTGCCGCTTCCTGTGTGAGGTAGAGTCGTACTCTACGGATGTTTTAGAGCATGAACCTGCAGGTGCTAGTCACTGCTTTGATGTTTGCAGAGAATGACAGTGTCGTCCAGGGTCACGTCAAGGTTCTTTGCGCTCTGGGAGGGGGACACTGTGGCGTTGTCAACCGTATTGGAGAGGTCTTTGAGTGGGCAGGCCTTCCCCGGGAAGAAGAGCAGCTCTGTCTTGTTGAGGTTGAGCTTGAGGTGGTGGGCTGACATCCAAGCTAAGATATCTGCCAGGCACGCAGAGATAGGAGAGACCATGTCAGGATATGACAGAGTCAAGTGACTTGATGTACAGAGAGAAGAGGAAGGGGTCTAGAACCGAGCCCTGGGGGACACCAGTAGTGAGAATACGTGGTGCAGACACAGATTCTCTCCACGTCACCTGGTAGGAACGACCTGCCAGGTAGGATGCAATCCAAGAGTGTGCAGAGCCTGAGACGCCCAGCCCTGAGAGGGTGGAGAGGAGGATATGATGGTTCACTGTGTCGAAGGCAGCGGATAGATCTAAGAGAATGAGAACAGAGGAGAGAGACTCAGCTTTGGCGGTGTGGAGAGCCTCCGTGACACAGAGAAGAGCAGTCTCATTTGAGTGACCCGTCTTGAAGCCTGACTGGTTAGGTTCAAGAAGATTGTTCGGAGAGAGCGAGAGAGTGTTTTGGAAAGAAAAGAAAGAAGGGATACCGGTCTGTAGTTTGACGGCAGAGGAGTCGAGTGTTGGTTTCTTTAGGGTGGGAGCGACTCAGGCCATTTTGAAGTTAGAGAGGACGCAGCCAGTTGTCAGGAATGAGTTGATGATGGAAGTGAGGAATGGGAGAAGGCCTCCAGAGATGGTCTGGAGAAGGGAGGAGGGGATCGGGTCGGGCGGGCAGGTTGTCGGGCGGCCAGACCTTACTAGCCGCAGGATTTCATCTGGAGAGAGAGAGTAGAAAGATGTCAAGGCATAGGTTAGTTCTGTGTGGGACCAGTGGACTCAATAGGCTAAGAGAATGAGGTGCTGATTTCGTCAACCTGGAGGTGGTGGAGGATTAAGGAGGGGGGAGAAGCTGGAAAAGAGTTTCATAGGGTTAGAGGCAGAAGCTTGAAATTTAGAATGATAGAAAGTGGCTTTAGCAACGGATACAGAGGAAGAGAAGGTAGAAAGGAGGGAGTAAAAGGATGATAGGTCCTCCGTTTTCGCTCAGCTACCCGCAGCCCTGTTCTATAATCTGGCGATGAGTCACGGAGCAGGAAGGTAGGACCGAGCTGTCTGGAAGGAAAGGGGACAGTGCGAGTCATAGGATGTGGAAAGGTAGGAGAGTACAGTCAAATATGCAGAATCAGGAGGAGACAGGAGGGAGAAGGATTTAGCTGAAGGGAGAGATGATTGAATAGAAGAGGAGAGAATAGTGGGAGAGAGAGAGTGAAGATTGCAAGGGCACATTACCATTTGGATAGGGGCTGAGTGGCTAGGGTTGGAGGAGAGGGAGACAGAAAAGGAAACAAAGTAGTGGTCAGAGACCTGGAGGGGTGTTGCAGTGAGATTAGTAGGCGAACATCCTCTAGTAAAGATGAGGTCAAGCGTATTCCCTGCCTTGTTAGTGGGAGGCGACTGGAAAAAGGTAATATCAAAAGAGGCAAGGAGAGGAAAATAGAGTTGGAAAGAAATTAATCGAATGGCAGACGTCGGGAGGTTGAAGTCACCAGGTATGAAGAGCGGTGAACCATCCTCAGGAAATTAGCTTATCAAGGTGTCAAGCTCATTAAAGAACTCTCCAAGGGTATCTGGTGGGTGATAGATGACAACAATGTTGAGCTTGAGTGGACAAGTGACAGTGACAGCATGGAATTCAAATGAGGAGATGAACAGGTGAGAGAGAGAATCTCCATTTAGGAGAAATTAGTATTTTAAATGAGACTTGCGAAAAATACATTGGTCTTGTTAAAAGCTTTTGCTCTCGGATGCTCTCGGACTATGAGAGAAAACGTAGTCCGATGAAGATCACTCTCTGGAGTGATCCAAGTCTTCGTCAGGGCCAAAAAGTCAAGGGACTGAAGGGCAGCATAGGCTGAGATGAACATGGCGTTCTTGACCGCAGATCCGCAGTTCCAAACGGTGCCAGAGACCAGAGACCAGGAATTCCACATGGGTTGTGCGCGCAGGATACACTAAATTAGAAGGGTTGCAGCCAAGGGGTGTGGAGCATCTGTAAAGCCTACAGGGAGAGGAGCGAACAGGTATAGAAAACACACACATAGTTGCAAAAGGAGATCATCTGAAAATAACTAGGTAAGATACTCAAGTGAGCCTACTGGTGTGGATCCTTCCTCTCTTTCCTTTCTCAAATAACTCGGCAGAACAACTCTGCAGAACCAACTTTGTTTCGGTGACGGCCTTAGTTTTGCGACGAGAGCGCTGCTTACAGCTGCCGCTGAGAAAACAGGGGAGACTGAAGTACTAATTGCTAATTGCCTTGCAAAGGTGAAGAGCACTTCTCTCTGTACTAATCGCTGATTGCCTAGGAAAGGAGAAACCACTCCCCATCCAATATAGCCATTGATTACCCAAACAACAACAGTCACAAATTGCCCTGCCCCTTAATCCTGGTTGATATGTCAACAATCATCTGCAAGTTATGAGCAGTCAGCAGTTCACACACCAAGTAGGCTACTAGGAAGACAGGCAGAACTTAAAGAAGATGGCCCTAGCTAGCAAAAAGACAGTACTAGACAACAGCAGATAAAGACAAAAATGATACTTATCACTCCTGGAGATATCAGGAGTCCTCTAGGGAGCCTGAGAAGCTGGCTATATTCTCAGAAAAGAGGTGAAATCACTCCCCCTCCAATACAGTCACTGATTACCAAAACAACAACAGTCAGTGATTGGGTGAGTTAGTATACATGCTGTAAATAATTCCCAGTAGGACAGACAACGTGTGAATCAGTGAAGCTTGTTCTTTCACTGTAGAATGCCATGCACGTTAAAGTAGTGGTGTTACTGTACAGTATATGGTTTAGGCCAGCCGGGTGAGAAGGAGATGATAGTTGAAGGGGTGAAACCTAACTTCCACTTAAATCACATTTTAGTCATGTATTAATGTCAATGGGAGACTAAGTGAACATTTGATTTAATCAGAAGTTAGGATTCTTACCTAAGTGTGTCCTCTCAGCCTCCCTGGTCCCATTCAGCCCTGGTCCACCTGTTTTGTTCTGGGTGACTGGCCTGTAATGTGCCGGCTGGATCTGTGGGTCAGACTTCTGCTGACCAATTCTCAGGGGTTGATCACAGAGCTCATAAAGGATGTGTCTGGAGACAGTCCTTGACCCTCTGAGTAGGGGCATGTTAAATCCTTCACGCTGTGAACAGAAAGTGTCTGCTTTCAATAGGACTCAAACTTGATGCATAGTTCCGGTCTCCACCTCCTGTCTTTTACGTTTAGGAAGACTCATTTCCTCTGAATACAATAAATATATTTTAGCTCTGTGTCCCTGAAGTCTGAGATGTTTTCCCTGTTTGATGCTTTGTATGGTAGATAAAGTGAGATAGACTATTTACTCTAAATACAGTACACTGTACAAAATTATGTGCATTTAATATTTCCATCATGATTCAATTTTGAAATAAATAATACAGTAATTTACATGTATCTCCACCAAAGGGCTGGACCATTTGGATTCATCCATTTGCTGACTGCTTACTGTCTGTGACAGCTGCTGATGGTCTGGCTTGACTTTCTAAAAGAGACGCAGGCTGTCTGTCCAGGCTTCTCCACTGTGTGAAACATCCCCTGGTCTCTACGGCCTTCACAGCCCCCGGACCGCCATGCTCATTTCCTGCCCCTGGTATTCAGCTGAAATATTTGGCTCCTTTGTACTATGGGAGCTGTCAGCTCCACTGAGCTTGAACAAGCCATACATGAGTGCATGATAGACCTGAACCTATAGTACACACCTCTGGAGACAGGTAGTGGAGCAGAACAGAATACTGCCAAGGTAGTGTTAAAGACTCTCTGACTGCTGTTGCTTCCTCTACCAGGTTGAAATGAGTGCTACTGTCACTTTCAACTGGAACAGTATCTTTAACAGTACAGTCGTGGCCAAGTTGAGAATGCCACAAATATTAATTTCCACCAAGTTTTCTGCTTCAATGTCTTTAGATATTTTTGTCAGATGTTACTATGTAATACTGAAGTATAATTACAAGCTTTTCATAAGTGTCAAAGGCTTTTATTGATAATTACATGAAGTTGATGCAAAGAGTCAATATTTGCAGTGTTGACCCTTCTTTTTCAAGACCTCTGCAATCCACCCTGGCATGCTGTCAATTAACTTATGGACCACACCCTGACTGATGGCAGCCCATTCTTGCATAATCAATGCTTGGAGTTTGTCAGAATTTGTGGGTTTTTGTTTGTCCACCCGCCTCTTGAGGATTGACCACAAGTTCTCAATGGGATTAAGGTCTGGGGAGTTTCCTGGCCATGGACCCAAATTATCAATGTTTCGTTCCCCGAGCCACTTAGTTATCACTTTTGCCTTATGGCAAGGTGCTCCATCATGCTGGAAAAGGCATTGTTCGTCACCAAACTGTTCCTGGATGGTTGGGAGAAGTTGCTCTCTGAGGATGTGTTGGTACCATTCTTTATTCATGGCTGTGTTCTTAGGCAAAATTGGGAGTGAACCCACTCCCTTGGCTGAGAAGCAACCCCACACATGAATGGTCTCAGGATGCTTTACTGTTGGCATGACACAGGGCTGATGGTAGCGCTCACCTTGTCTTCTCCGGACAAGCTTTTTTTCCGGATGCCCCAAACAATCGGAAAGGTGATTCATTAGAGAAANTGACTTTACCCCAGTCCTCAGCAGTCCAATCCCTGTACCTTTTGCAGAATATCAGTCTGTCCCTGATGTTTTTCCTGGAGAGAAGTGGCTTCTTTGCTGCCCTTCTTGACACCAGGCCATCCTCCAAAAGTCTTCGCCTCGCTGTGCGTGCAGATGCACTCACACCTGCCTGCTGCCATTCCTGAGCAAGCTCTGTACTGGTGGTGCCCCGATCCCGCAGCTGAATCAACTTTAGGTTGATTTAGGTGCAATCTAAATGGTTGATTTAGGTGCAATCTTACTGGCAGCAATATCCTTGCCTGTGAAGCTATTTTTGTGCAAAGCAATGATGACGACACGTGTTTCCTTGCAGGTAACCATGTTTGACAGAGGAAGAACAATGATTCCAAGCATCACCCTCCTTTTGAAGCTTCCAGTCGGTTATTCGAACTCAATCAGCATGACAGAGTGATCTCCAGCCTTGTCCTCGTCAACACTCACACCTGTGTTAACGAGAGAATCACTGACATCATGTCAGCTGGTCCTTTTCTGTCAGGGCTGAAATACAGTGGAAATGTTTTTTGGGGTTTTAGTTCATTGGCATGGCAAAGAGGGACTTTGCAATTAATTGCAATTCATCTGATCACTCTTCAAGACATTCTGGAGTATATGCAAATTGCCATCATGCAAACTGAGGCAGCAGACTTTGTGAAAATTTATATTTGTGTCATTCTCAATTTTGGCCACGACTGTACAGTACAGGCCAGGTTATATACTACTACTCTCATCAGTTTTTCTTATGAGTCAATTTAAAAAATTTAACACTATTTTTTTGTTTTCTGGGAGACTGACCGAGGATGGTGAACTCCTCTAGTGATTGGTTTTTGGTATCCTGTGGTGATTGTTGTTCACTATACCATAGCCTAAGTAATATTATAGTTTTGGTAGTATGTGGTTATGGGCCAAAGTGCAGCCATACCTGCGAGGTGAACAGATTTATGAGGGGACCCTATAGGGTCATACAGTGTTATTCTTTACATTCAGTAAGCTAGTTGAATGGATTTGAAGCTTCAATAGTTTGTTTGTTTCATCTGAAGGCTATGCAATGAGTGGTCAAGATTCGCTGAATGGCAGGAATTTATGGTCAATTGAGAGGGAGACATTGTGTGTTTGTGTGTGTGAGCGCACACGAGTGAAAGTGCATGTTTGAGTGTGCATGTGTTTGTGTGTGCTGCATGTGTGTGTGAAAAAGGGGGTAAGTGCATTGGTACATACTTGTCATGTCTAAGTGAATGTGTCATCAGTGCTGCAGGTGGGCTGCCCCCAGAGGTCAACCTGGTCATAAATGATCACCTTATCTGTGTCTCCTAACGACTTCATTACCATCAGGCTATTAGTGGGTGTGTTAAGCAGGAAAAAAACACCAGCATACAAACAGGATCAGTTTTCCCACAGAGCTTATATCCTGTCTGTCTCTCAGCTACATCCCACATGGCACCCTATTCCTTATACAGTACGTCATTGAAAATAAGAATTTGTTCTTAACTGACTTGCCTAGTTAAATAAAGGTAAAATAAAATTATTATTCAGACCCCTTCCCTTTTTCCACATGATGTTACGTTACAGCCGTATTCTAAAATGTATATATTTATTAGGCAAGTCAGTTAAGAACAAATTATTATTTTCAATGACTGCCTAAGAACAGTGGGTTAACTGCCTTGTTCAGGGGCAGAACGACAGATTTTTACCTTGTCAGCTTGGGGATTCGATCTTGCAACCTTTCGGTTACTAGTCCAACGCTCTAACCACTAGGCTACCTGCTTCTGATTAAATAGTTGTATATTTTCATCAATCTACACACAATACCCTACAATGACGAAGCAAAAACTGCTTTTTAGATTTTTTTGCAAATGTATAAAAATTTAAATAATTAAATATCACATTTACATAAGTATTCAGGCCCTTTACTCAGTACTTTGTTGAAGCACCTTTGGCAGTGATTACAGCCTCGAGTCTTCTTGACGCTACAAGCTTGGCACACATGTATTTTGGAAGTTTCTCCCATTCTTCTCTGCAGATCATCTCAATCTCTGTCAGCTTGGATGCACAGCTATTTTCAGGTCTTTCCAGAGATGTTAGATCGGGTTCAAGTCCGGGCTCTGGCTTGGCCGCTCAAGGACATTCAGAGACTTGTCCCGAAGCCACTCCTGTGTTGTCTTGGCTGTGTGCTTAGGGCGTTGTCCTGTTGGAAGGTGAAACTTTGCCCCAGTCTGAGGTCCTGAGTGCTCTGGAGCAGGTTTTCATCAAGGATCTCTCTGTACTTTGCTCCGTTCATCTTTCCCTAGATCCTGACTAGTCTCCCAGTCCTTGCCGCTGAAAAACATCCCCACAACATGATGCTGCCACCACCATGCTTCACCATAGGGATGGTGCCAGGTTTCCTCCAGACGTGACGCTTGGCATTCAGGCCAAAGAGTTCAATCTCTTCCATTTAAGAATGATGGAGGCCACTGTGTTCTTGGAAACCTTCAATGCTGCAGACATTTGTTGGTACCTTTCCCCAGATCTGTGCCTGACACAATCCTATCTTGGAGCTCTACGTACAATTCCTCCGACCTCATGAGTTAGTATTTTCTCTGACATGCACTGTCACCTGTGGGACCTTATATAGACAGGTGTGTGCCTTTCCAAATCATGTCCAATCAATTGAATTTACCACAGGTGGACTCCAATCAAATTGTAGAAACCTCTCAAGGATGATCAATGGAAACAGGATGCACCTGAGCTCAATTTCGAGTCTCATAGCAAAGGGTCTGAATACATATGTAAATAAGGTATTTCTGTTTTTTATTTTTAATAAATTTGCTATAATGTTAAACCTGATTTCACTTTGTCATTATGTGGGATTGTGTGTAGATGGATGAGGACATGTTTTAATAAGGCTGTAACGTAACAAAATGTGGAAAAAGTCAAGGGGTCTGAACTTTCAGAATGCACTGTATATCGCTATGGTCTCTGGTGAAAAGTAGTGCACTATAAGGGAATAGGGTGCCATTTGGGGGCACATCGCTCTATCGGTCAGTCAGTCAGTCAGTCAGTCACAGTCCAATGTCCCACAATGAACCTCCAGTGATAATGTAGCATACCATGGATCTCCATATCACTGTCCTCCCCACAGGATGACCCTGTTATGCACAGACAGCTGGCTTTATGAGCCAAACAGGCCAAAGAATAAATAGTGATTGCAGCTATGTTCCCCGATCCCTAACCTCACCTCCACCACACCCCTCATTATCCTAACACTCTCACCTGTTTTATTCATTAACAACCCACTCTCTCTGTCTTCCTTAGTCAAAGACATTGCTTGAAGGAAACAATCAAGGGACCTACATGCCTGGCCTTGCTGCAGCTAATATGTATCCCAGATGCACAAAAATCTGTTTTTTTTTTCTCTCTTTTTGCTCTACTGCTCAATCTTCAAACTGTGCTCTTCCTGACACAGTCCACTCCAATAGGTTTTTATAATGTACAAGCAGTTCATGTTTGGGTTTTGGGTTTGAAATGAATGGTAATATGGATAAATCATTTTTAAATATAAGACAGATTAATTTGAAATCCAGAGTAGGGTTTGGTTAGATTTTTTTTTTTGAATATGTCTGCTCTAATTGACAGGATGTGAAAAAATGTGTCCAGGTCATATGACAGTAAATGGGAAGCGAACATGAATACACCCATTGTATGAATCCCTTTGAAATACGTCATAATACCATACAGTAATGGTAAGACCACCTGATGCTGTAGGCTAGTGCATGTCTCTGGTATGTGTGTTGGGTAGGAGACTTCAGGAATCAGACATTGGGAGCCAAGGCTGCTGACCTGACCCATATGTTGAAGGAAACACGACTCCAACCAGAACCAGGACATGCTTTACTTTTCAGTCTGTCTGATCCAGCAGGTCCCAGCAGCCGGCCTCAGGGCTTTAAGCGGTACTGTTCAATATCAGTCCAGATTAGTATACAGTATATCAGGAGAGCATAAGCAGCTGATGTGTCTGAGATTATAGAGATCGATATGCTGTTGAAAAGCTCTCTTCCCCATACACTATGTTCCCTGTAAACATGTGTGCAGCTGTTGTGTTGCTGCAGAGGCTGCTCACTGCTCAGTCACTGGCTGTCAGTCAGTCTGCCTCTGGGAGATAGAGAGAGAGTGCGAGCGAGCGGGGAAAGACAAGAGAGTGCCAGCAGAAGCCAAGTCCAGGTGTTGAGACGCCACTATCTAAACTTTCGGGCTTTTTGTCTGTCCATGATGCCTTTGCTTGCCGCTGTGAAAGATTTAAACACAATTGGAGATGTAATGGAATTAGATGCATTCAAATGGTGCTGATATGACTTGTTATTCTGTTCAGTGTTCTCAGTACTCTCATTCCTATTATGCGGTGACTCACTGCTGGCTTTGCTTAACAGGGACAGGCCATTTTCTGTGCTAAAAAAGCTTATTTTCTCTTAATGGTGTGTAAGCACCTGTGGCCCAAAGAAGAGGGTGTGTCCACTAACAGCCTGCTGGAATTTTCTCTCTCTCTCGCTCGCTCGCTCCTCATAGCCCAGCTGAAATACATAATTGTAGTGGATACAGTAGTTTGCTGCATGTGCCTGTTGTGGTCTCCCTGTACCGCTTTAAAATCAGAAAATATTACGTTATCTCATGGTTAAGTGAACATGGCTGCAAATACAGCCACAATGCCGTGATGCACCCACTATGGTCATATAATTTTATGTGAAAACCAACTGTCATAGCCTGATGGAGAGCGCACTCCTAACCACAGTGTGTCCTAATGAATTAGGGTTTAATGTTGTGGAAACAATGGTGCAGCAATAGGAAAACCATATGATGAGTTCAGTCTTTTTGGCTCCGGCTTCTTTACTTCCAGCCTTCCTTGCGACGTGGCTCGCAATTAAGTGCTTGAGTATGCTTGTATAAGAGAGAGTGCAAAGGGATCGTATTGTTGCAGAGTTTGTGGTTTCTCCATGTTTAAGAATATGAAATGCAGTCCGTAGTCGGTCTATTTCAGTGTTAGAATGTCCACTTGACCACAAAGTGTTTTGGGCTGTTATGTTACTTTTCTTTGGCTGTCTGCTGTGTTCCATTGTCAGTGGTCAAGATTACATTGCAATGGTATTCCATCAAGTCCTACTAAATAATGCTCAGCAAAGGTATCCAGTTGAGTTGTCTCACCAACACCTGTCCATTGTTGACTACACAGTAGGAGGCTTCATGTTCCACCATTAATAAACAATAAATACTCTTCCCTTCCCAAATATTTCTTTTTTCTTTTAAACATCTCTCCACTAATCTTATTTCTTCCCAGACATACCTTTCTCTCTCTCTCTCCCTCCCCCCTCCCGCCCCTAACTTTTCCTCTTAAATGCCTCAGCCTCCCCAGCTGCGCCTCCTCCAGCTCAGTTTACAAGGCTTTGCATAAAGACCAGCAGAGTAGTGGTTTTGGCGTTCACTGCACTACAGGGGCAAGGCGAAACAGCCTGGAGCAGCTACCGTTTTCTACTGGACCTGTCTGAATGCATGACTGAGAGCTGCTGGTCAATAGTTCTTGGCCACATGAGAGAATGCTATCAGGTCTGGCTCTTCTGCTGCTTGTCTGCCTCCTCCACATGCTTGTGACTGCGCAGGAGAACCCGTGGTCACAGGTAAGACTTAAACCATACCATGGTCTTACTATGGACCCTCTCTCTGCTTTTCCACAGGTTGGGCTGAGACTGACCGTCTTGGACTGGGTACTCATCGCTCCCAGTCCCAGCACCTTTACACGTCCCAAACAGACATGAGGGACTCCCTCTAAAACTATGACCTGTATAAACCTGCATTATGAATGTAATTAGCCAGTTAAGCCCAGTGCTCTTCTTAAGTAATTCTTGAGCTGCTGAACTGTAAATTAATAGTAAGATTCTAGTAGATAGGTTAAGTTATAAGTTAGTTCATGTCTTGGCTATGACTGCAGAATATAGATCATGAGGAGGAAGTAGGGATCAGATGAGATATTTACTGTGTGACTGTTTTCACTGTTAAGCAGCTTTGGCAGTCTGTGCTGTTGACTCTGTAGCACATATAAGGCAGACTGTTATATAGTTATAAAGGACAATGTCCTTCAAAGTTGTACTTAGTATAACTGTGGAAACTAAAGGTGTCTGGCTTGTAATAGGGCATAGCTTGGCACAGCTCCATGTGTGTGTAGATGATTGACTACCTACATGGCTGTGACATCACTGTGATACTCATGCAGACAGGTGATGTACAGTCATAGAAATATCATATATCATTCTAGTTCTGTGTGTACAGTATCCTGGTTTGATCTGTTGATGAAAGAAATTGTGACCAAAATGTTACATGTGAATGAATGGAGTCCATGCAACCTGTTTGCTTTGTCTTCTGCTAAACATCTCTGTAAAAATGTTTGACGTCAGGCGAAGCTGCAGTTGGTCATTTTGCAGCTGTTGAGATTGGTGTCTTAGAGAATGATTGTTCCCTCCATAATACTCTCACTATAGGGCACCTTTCATTTCCACATGTAAACATGTAGGTGTGTCCTTAAGTTGTCCCTTACACCTGTATTTAGGCACTTTTTTAAATATCCATGAATTATGTTCCCAACACAGATCCTCTACAAACAGATACTGATGACAGAGGAAGCCCTCAGTGTTTTAAAGACTGTAGAATCAACACGGTTTGTGCTATTTTAGAGACGTTAACAAGCAGTGGGCATGCTGCTGTGCCCTTGACCTGAGGCCTCAGGCTGGGAGAGAGGTTTGAGAGGTTTGAGGGGTACGTGAGAAAACATCCCCCAGTCATGACCAGTATATGTCACTCTACTCTTCACTGTTGAGTAAATATCCCCCATTCATGACCAGTATATATCACTCTACTCTTCACTGTTGAGGAAACATCCCCCATTCATGACCAGTATATATCACTCTACTCTTCACTGTTGAGGAAACATCCCCCAGTCATGACCAGTATATATCACTCTACTCTTCACTGTTGAGGAAACATCCCCCAGTCATGACCAGTATATATCACTCTACTCTTCACTGTTGAGAAAACATCCCACAGTCATGACCAGTATATATCACTCTACTCTTCACTGTTGAGGACCCCACTCCTATCCAGGGCAACAAAAAGTATTTGAGTTACTATAGCTTGTTGCCATACTATTACCATGTTATTACCACTTTATCATGTACTGTATCCTGTGCTGATGTGAAGTGCTACAGTAGAGGGTGTCTTTCAAATGGATGGAGGAGCCCAATAGTCCTACTCCACTCAGTGGGAAGAGTTATCCCCACAGTTCAGTCATTATTCCTGGTTGTTTTGGATACCCACTTGGGGTTTGACACATGTAATGATTGATGTTTGGAAACGCCATGTAGTGGGAAAGAACCTATGAGTTATCACTGTCTGGTCCAAGAAAACCAACAGTTTGTGCTTCTTTTAGTGGTTACAAGCTCAGATTATTGCCTTGGCTTGGTTGACTTCCCAACACATCCATGATATTCCCAACACATCCCTCATAGCCTGGTTCCGCTCTAGGTTTCTTCCTAGGTTCCTGCCTTTCTAGGGAGTTTTTTCTAGCCACCGTGCTTCTACATCTGGGGCGGAAGGTAGCCTAGTGGTTAGAGTGTTGGGCCAGTAACCGAAAGGTTGTTGGATCGAATCCCCGAGCTGACAAGCTAAAAATCTGTCGTTCTGCCCCTGAACAAGGCAGTTAACCCACTGTTCCCCGGTAGGCCGTCATTGCAAATAAGAATTTGTTCTTAACTGACTTACCTAGTTAAATAAAAGTTAAAATAAGAAATCTGCATTGCTTGATGTTTGTGGTTTTAGGCTGGGTTTCTGTATAGCACTTTGGGACATCGGCTGATGTAAAAAGGGCTTTACAAATAAATAAAGTTCCAGAGATGAAATCGGAGGAAAAGTCTGTGATTCTTGAAAGTATGTCTTCCATTCTTCCATTTACAGGCGGATTGTGATGGTCCATTTGTGTATTTAATTTAGTGAAGCAACATTTTTTTTTAAAGTGCACACGCATGGAAAGGTTATAGAACATAAATATATTTTCTAGTTCTGCCCTTGAATGTCTAATGGATGTAGTTTGCAAAGTGACTTCATTATACTGTATGCAAGTGAAAATCACCTTTTACCTTGTGATCACTGAGCAGTCCCCAGCACTACAGTAGCCTACCTCCACCACAGCTGCAGATGTGTTTCCAGTACAGACTGTGTTGAAGGCAGTGTGTGTCGTTAGCGACCTCACCCTCATTAAACACTGTTCTGGTAAAGGAGCCTCTAAAGGGAAGGTAGAAAGGAACACAGCATCTCACCATGTGGGAGACAGATGCTTGTGGCCTACGCCACTGCCAACGGTCGGCCACATGCACTTCACATGGACCGACCGAACGAACGAACGGAGGGGGTGGGTTGTCATGCCATACTATGATGTTATACTGGATTCTGTGTGAGAAATGAAATAGGAATCAGTGGTAAAAAACAAACAGACACTATTATATGGGACATGTGCTGGACAGTGTTTCAACTCAGCAGGTTCAATACTCAGTGTTCACAGGGTTTGCATTAGTCCTAGCCTTGGTAACAATTTAAAAGCTGATGGAATTGAGCATTTTGTTATTTTCTAAATAATCACATTTACTTTATACCTGTACTGTGAATACTATTCAACAACATCAGCAGCATAGAGGAGTTTGGTTAAATGCGGAAGTCACATTTCAGTTGAAGGCATTGTACAACTGACTAGGTATCCCCCTTTCCCATTAGAACACCTTTAGTCAGAGGTTGAGCTCATCAGACAGTAATGAACATAGTAGAGTGAGCCTCTGTCCTGAATCCCAGCCTGCCTGCCTGCCTGGCTACCTGGCAGCCTGCCTGCCTGGCTACCTGCCTGCCTGGCTGGCTGCCTGCCTGCCTGCCTGCCTGACTGTCTGCCTGCTTTGGCAGAGAGCACCTCCACCTCATTGTGCTGTAGGGTTTAAACAGACAGGAAGGAAAGCGTACATGGACAGAGATTAAATTAAATTAATGGAATGACTGACGCATAGCTGAGGTTTACTGCCCGCACCAAAGCCAAGCCACACCGCTTCCTGACATCCTGACACCCTGACACCAACTCCCAGGGCTGCCTGCCTGGGAGACTCAGCGGTAGCTGGCTGGCGTACCATACATACACCGACCACAGATGATACCACTATGGCATGTCTAACTTCAAGTCTACACCAAGCCCTTATGATACTGTAACACTATTGCAAGTCTAGCTTGGGAGACCTTCATCTTTCCAACCCAGTCAGTAGTAGTTAACTATGTTTATTGAATGTAAATATTATTTTGTGCATTGGGGAGTTAAACTGAAAGAGTTTAAGTTGGCCCAACTGATGTAAGATTATGTAGACATAATATATTGCATTCAGTTTGATTTTAAACGCTTAGAACCCACATATTTCTGATTGCCACTTCTAATATACAGTATGACCCAGTTCACTATTTATTACTGCAATTTCTTCTAGAGCAATGAGTCACATTTTTGATAAAACAGAAAATTATCCCCACTCATCTTTTTTTCATGTTGAGGTTGTGGTCAGTCATTGAGTTTTCTATAGATTTCAGCATAATGTCATTTCCATTCGGTGGCCATCTTGCTGTAAGGTCACCTCCGTAATGAATTATTATCTGGTATGACATTGCCCCAGAATTCTCAGCTTGGAAGCCCAGTAATGTAAATATTACATTTCCAGATGAGCTGGCGTATCATTGCAAGCCAAGTCTTGATAACAGTTAATGGCAACGCTCCAACAGAACTCTCTGCTGGCTGTACAGCAAGTGAAGAGTTGAAAATGTTCCCATAATGTTCACAAAACAACCTCTGTTACTCTTTGGTCGTAAATTTGGTCAACAGGGTGTGTGTGTTTCTTTTATGTCAAAGTGGAGTGTTATTATTTGAAAATAAATTGCGAATTCCTTTGATCTGAAGATATTCTCATAAGAATTAAGTTGAATCAAATGTCATTGGTGAAGCGAGGCCAAACCATTGAGCTGACACTTAATTCTAGAGCCAGTTATTAATATGTATTCCATTAATGCAGCATTCATTTAGTTTGTAGTTATTTGATAAACATGTTGAAACAACATGCTAGGTGTTTTAAATATTAATGTCATGTTAAATAATATGCAAGACTTCAACCTTGGAATATTAAACAAAAACTTTTTAGTATCGGTGACCAGATACAGCTGGATGCATATCTAAGTTTGTGCACCCTGTAATAGCGTTAAGGGTCCAAGTGTGTTAATATATTCAAATTCTAACCTTATAAACTCAGCAAAAAAAGAAACGTCCTCTCACTGTCAACTGCCTTTATTTTCAGCAAACTTAACGTGTAAATATTTGTATGAACATAACAAGATTCAACAACTGAGACATAAACTGAACAAGTTCCACAGACATGTGACCAACATAAATGGATTAATGTGTCCCAGAACAAAGGGGGGGGGTCAAAATCAAAACAGTCAGTATCTGGTGTGGCCACCAGCTGCATTAAGTACTGCAGTGCATCTCCTCCTCGTGGACTGCACCAGATTTGCCAGGTCTTGCTGTGAGATGTTACCCCACTCTTCCACCAAGGCACCTGCAAGTTCCCAGACATTTCTGGGGGGAATGGCCATAGCCCTAACTCTCCGATCCAACAGGTCCCAGACGTGCTCAATGGGATTGAGATCCGGGCTCTTCGCTGGCCATGGCAGAATACTGGCATTCCTGTATTAGAGGAAATCACGCACAGAACGAGCAGTATGGCTGGTGGCATTGTCATGCTGGAGGGTCATGTCAGGATGAGCCTGCAGAAAGGGTACCACATGAGGGAGGAGGATGTCTTCCCTGTAATGCACAGCGTTGAGATTGCCTGCAATGACAACAAGCTCAGTCCGATGATGCTGTGACACACTGCCCTACACCATGGCGGACCCTCCACGTCCAAATCGATCCCGCTCCAGAGTACATGCCTCGGTGTAATGCTCATTCCTTTGAAGATAAACACGAATCCTACCATCACCCCTGGTGAGAAAAAAACGCGACTCCTCAGTGAAGAGCACTTTTTGCCAGTCCTGTCTGGTCCAACAATGGTGGGTTTGTGCCCATAGGCAACGTTGTTGCCGGTGATGTCTGGTGAGGACCTGCCTTACAACAGGCCTACAAGCCCTCAGTCCAGCCTCTCTCAGCCTTGCAGACAGTCTGAGCACTGATGGAGGGATTGTGCATTCCTGGTGTAACTCGGGCTGTTGTTGTTGCCATCCTGTAACTGTCCCGCAGGTGTGATGTTCGGCTGTACCGATCCTGTGCAGGTGTTGTTACACATGGTCTACCACTGCGAGGACGATCAGCTGTCCGTCTTGTCTCCCTGTAGCGCTGTCTTAGGCGTCTCACAGTACGGACATTGCAATGTATTTCCCTGGCCACATCTGCAGTCCTCATGCCTCCTTGCAGCATGCCTAAGGCACGTTCACGCAGATGAGCAGGGACCCTGGGCATCTTTCTTTTTGGTGTTTTTCAGAGTCAGTAGAAATGCCTCTAGTGTCCTAAGTTTTTATAACTGTGACCTTATTTGCCTGCCCTCTGTAAGCTGTTAGTGTCTTAATGACCATTCCACTGGTGCCAGGTTCATTCATTGTTTATGGTTCATTGAACAAGCATGGGAAACCGTGTTTAAACCCTTTACAATGAAGATCTGTGTTTGGATTTTTACGAATTATCTTTGAAAGACAGGGTCCTGAAAAAGGGACTTTTCTTTTTTTGCTGAGTTTAGGATCATGTACAGTGAGGGGAAAAAGTATTTGATCCCCTGCTGATTTTGTACGTTTGCCCACTGACAAAGAAATGATCAGTCTATAATTTTAATGGTAGGTTTATTTGAACAGTGAATGAGGGAAATAAGTATTTGACCCCCTCTCAATCAGAAAGATTCCTAGCTCCCAGGTGTCTTTCATACAGGTAACAAGCTGAGATTAGGAGCACACTCTTAAAGGGAGTGCTCCTAATCTCAGTTTGTTACCTGTATAAAAGACACCTGTCCACAGAAGCAATCAATCAATCAGATTCCAAACTCTCCACCATGGCCAAGACCAAAGAGCTCTCCAAGGATGTCAGGGACAAGATTGTAGACCTACACAAGGCTGGAATGGGCTAGAAGACCATCGCCAAGCAGCTTGGTGAGAAGGTGACAACAGTTGGTGCGATTATTCGCAAATGGAAGAAACACAAAAGAACTGTCAATCTCCCTCGGCCTGGGGCTCCATGCAAGATCTCACCTCGTGGAGTTGCAATGATCATGAGAANCATGACAATGACCCAAAACACATGGCCAAGGCAACAAAGGAGTGGCTCAAGAAGAAGCACATTAAGGTCCTGGAGTGGCCTAGCCAGTCTCCAGACCTTAATCCCATAGAAAATCTGTGGAGGGAGCTGAAGGTTCGAGTTGCCAAACGTCAGCCTCGAAACCTTAATGACTTGGAGAAGATCTGCAAAGAGGAGTGGGACAAAATCCCTCCTGAGATGTGTGCTAACCTGGTGGCCAACTACAAGAAACGTCTGACCTCTGTGATTGCCAACAAGGGTTTTGCCACCAAGTACTAAGTCATGTTTTGCAGAGGGGTCAAATACTTATTTCCCTCATATTAAAATGCAAATCAATTTCTAACATTTTTCACATGCGTTTTTCTGGATTTTTTTGTTGTTATTCTGTCTCTCACTGTTCAAATAAACCTACCATTAAAATTATAGACTAACCATTTCTTTGTCAGTGGGCAAACGTACAAAATCAGCAGGGGATCAAATACTTGTTTCCCTCACTGTATACAGTGAGCAGTCTTGGTGCTCTCTCAGGGACTCATTGAGCGATCTACCTTCCTGACTCTTCTGACGTTAAGCTTCAGTCAGATAATGTCATGGGAACCCCTAGTCTAAGCTCTGACCAGACCCAAGTACGTTCTGACCTCAAGCCATGGACATGGCAGAGATCAGAAGAGTTATGGTCTAGGATCAGTTACAGCAATGACTGAATAAATGTGTCTCGGGAGTCCCTGATATGCAGTGGGTGATTGATAATGGATCATTTGTGTAGATGGGGCTCCTGAAACAGCTGCATGAATCTGGATGTATTTGTGCGCCATAGTGCTCCCTGATAGGCCTATACAGTACAGCTGTCTGCACATGTTAATGTCAATCACTCGTTAGCTTAAATCTCATTGTCATTAGTGGATTTCTCTGTCTAAACATCCACTCACAAACACTCTCCATTTAATCCCAGGGTCCCAGTCCCCCGCCTGTGGGAAACCCTAGCAGTTAGTCCACTGATTACTTTTTCCACCACATCTGTAACTTAATTTACAGAAGATAGGGTGGATGAAGGCCTCGATTCAATCAGAACTAGCGTTAACCGACGTTGGCAGACATGCATAGCAGATGTTGAAGGTGTAACTGTGGTGTGAGCTGACAAATAGGTGAGTGGCTGCTCTTGTGTCACAAACCACTCCCTTCCTTAATATCCCCACTGCGTTAGAAGTTCAAAACGGAGATAGAAAGTGTAGGCTTCTAATGCATGTTTTCATTTTAATTTGAGTGGGGGGGATTTATAGTCTATCAGTCTAATCGAGGCTGCATGGGATTTGTCGGATTATAAAATCGGGTGATTTCGTTGCCGCGATAAGCTAACGCAAGGAGCCGCTTGTGGATCTGACAGCTCGAACGTATTTCCATTAACAACACCGGAAAAACAATCGCTATGCGGGTGTTGGCTAGTGCAGATCTAATAGAATCTAGCCCGAAGTCTTTACAGTCAAAGAAAGATGGGGGCTGGTCGATTTAAGGACTGTAAGATGTATCCAACATTCCTGTTAACTCCAGCATAAAGTCACTGTGACCACTCATTTTTATATTCATATTTGCATTCCTTGTAGGAAACCACAAACCAAGGCCCCCCACACAGTTAAAAAACATTATTGCAAGGCAAGTGTAACCTCCGCCAAGCCTGTGGGAAAAGGATCAAGTGACATGGAGTGTCTTTGCAACTGTTTATTGACAGTTTGTGCATGTTTGTAATGAAATAAATGTCGGTTTTTTCCTTCTTTACCCACTCAATTAAAGTGCATTAGGCACTTATTTTAAAGCTCCCAAACCTTGATTTTTTTTTGCCTCTGTGCACAGCTGAGGACAGGCTTGGAATTGGGATAGCTTTACCATCATAGTGAGCCTGTAGTTTAAGGGTATCTAATAACCTTATAAATGCAAACTCAAACATTTGTTATAAAGTGGTTACTGGTATGGTGGAAGAGACCAATAGTCTGCTGGTTCAGAATTTCATAAATTAAATTCAAATTAACTCAACAAGGGATTATTATCCCTATCTTGACCAGCCAATTCCTAAAAGCATAAGACCTTACATCTATTGTATCTGGAAAAGTACTGCTGGGGTTTATTGGAAGGCTAATGTTGTGACGTTCCTCACTTTGACTGGTAGTTGACTACCATCCTGACACGTCTAACCATTTCCAGATGAGGTGGATTTAAGTGACATTTAAAGGCCCATTATAGTTCTACTGAAAGGGGATGTCGTCCAGCGCCAAGCATAATTATAAACCACCCACAGAGAGCAGATTAGAAAAAAGCAATGATGTGGTCTCTTAATAAATTGAGCACTTAAACACTGTGGATCCCCTTGAAAGGGAAAAACTAGGATCCCTCCAAACTTTGTTCAGTGAGACACCTCATTTGGATGGATTCGTGATGCAGGACCATTTATATTTGATATATCAAGGACAGCTTGGATGACTGTTTTCAGGTTTGGGAGACAAATGACTGCTGGCTTCACTGTTTTGCATTGGCTATCATCTGTTCTCCAAAGTCTGTTTTGACAGTTTATGATTTGAAAGATATACTGTACATTAACAGTGAAAATATTTTATATCAAATAATACCCACACACTTCAATGCTTCCCATGCCCTAAGCCATTTTACCATATTAAAAGGCTTGGAAAACCTTACTGCACAATTTTTCTAAAAACACTACTGACGCCTCTTAGTCACATGATATTTCATACATTGACGGATTACTCAGATTACTGGTAATAAATTATGTGACTCTCCATTCACACGTTAACACACGGTGATTCAGGGCTTTTCCCTGGCAAATGGACACCGATAACCATTACTCGCCGAGATTGTCAAGCTGTAGTTTATGAGGGGAAGGAGGAACAGTTTTCTTTCTCCTGGGATTAAGGCTAAACATTGAAATGATATCTGTGATAATGTTGTTGCTTAAAGTCGGTGTTTTATGCTAAAAATTTAGAAGATCGTTACCACTCACTTGGTATCCCAATTTTTTGTGATAGCCTTGCAATACTGTACATGTGATGTATGAAAATATAATAATGTGTAAACTCATATGGAACAATTTGGTTTTCATCATATACCATTCTTACATTTGAGTGCCTATAGGCTACAGTATGTACTGCAGAGATAGCTTGCAAAGTTCTGTCATACTTTCCAGGTCTATGCCCAAACAGTTCGTGCTTTTAATAAAAATATAGACCCCCCTCAGCTCCTAGCTGTGCACTGGACACCATATGCGAATTGATTGCCCCCCATCTATCTTCATAGTTCGTTCTGTTAGGTGACCTAAACTGGGATATGCTTAACACCCCGGCAGTCCTACAATCTAAGCTAGATGCCCTCAATCTCACACAAATTATCAAGGAACCCACCAGGTACAACCATAAATCCGTAAACATGGGCACCCTCCTAGATATTATCCTGACCAACTTGCCCTCCAAATACACCTCTGCTGTTTTCAATCAGGATCTCAGCGATCACTGCCTCATTGCTTGCATCCGCTATGGGTCCGCGGTCAAACGACCACCCCTCATCACTGTCAAACGCTCCCTAAAACACTTCTGCAAGCAGGCCTTTCTAATCGACCTGGCCCGGGTATCCTGGAAGGATATTGACCTCATCCCGTCAGTCGAGGATGCCATGTCGTTCTTTAAAAGTAATTTCCTCACCATCTTAAATAAGCATGCCCCTTTCAAAAAATATAGAACTAAGAACCGATATAGCCCTTGGTTCACTCCTGACCTGACTGCCCTCGACCAGCACAAAAACATCCTGTGGGGGACTGCACTAGCATCGAATAGTCCCCGCGATATGCAACTTTTCAGGGAAGTCAGGAACCAATTCACGCAGTCAGTCAGGAAAGCAAAGGCTAGCTTTTTCAAACAGAAATGTGCATCCTGTAGCTGTAACTCCCAAAAGTTTTGGGACACTGTAAAGTCCATGGAGAACAAGAGCACCTCCTCCCAGCTGCCCACTGCACTGAGGCTAGGTAACACTGTCACCACCGATAAATCCACGATAATCGAGAATTTCAACAAGCATTTCTCTACGGCTGGCCATGCTTTCCTCCTGGCTACCCCAACCCCGGCCAACAGCTCCGCACCCCCCACAGCTTCTTGCCCAAGCCTCCCCAGCTTCTCCTTCACCCAAATCCAGATAGCAGATGTTCTGAAAGAGCTGCAAAACCTGGACCCGTACAAAGCTGGGCTACACAACCTGGACCCTCTCTTTCTAAAATTATCCGCCGCCATTGTTGCAACCCCTATTACCAGTCTGTTCAACCTCTCTTTCATATCGTCCGAGATCCCTAAAGATTGGAAAGCTGCCGCGGTCATCCCCCGCTTCAAAGGGGGTGACACTCTAGATCCAAACTGGTATAGACCTATATCCATCCTGCCCTGCCTTTCTAAAGTCTTCGAAAGCCAAGTTAATAAACAGATCACTGAGCATTTCGAATCCCACCGTACCTTCTCCGCTGTGCAGTCCGGTTTCCGAGCTGGTCACGGGTGCACCTCAGCCACGCTCAAGGTACTAAATGATATCATAACCGCCATCAATAAAAGACAATACTGTTTAGTCGTTTTCATCGACCTGGCCAAGGCTTTCGACTCTGTCAATCACCGTATTCTTATCGCCAGACTCAACCGCCTTGGATTCTCAAATGACTGCCTCGCCTGGTTCACCAAGTACTTCTCAGACAGAGTTCAGTGTGTCAAATTGGAGGGCCTGTTGTCCAGACCTCTGGCAGTCTCTATGGGGGTACCACAGGGTTCAATTCATGGGCCGACTCTTTTCTCTGTATATATCAACGATGTCGCTCTTGCTGCGGGTGATTCCCTGATCCACATCTACGCAGACGACACCATTCTGTATACATCTGGCCCTTCTTTGGACACTGTGTTAACAAACCTCCAAACAAGCTTCAATGCCATACAACACTCCTTCCGTGGCCTCCAACTGCTCTTAAACGCTAGTAAAACTAAATGCATGCTTTTCAACCGTTCGCTGCTCGCACCCGCCCGACTAGCACTCTGGACGGTTCTGACTTAGAATATGTGGACAACTACAAATACCTAGGTGTCTGGCTAGACTGTAAACTCTCCTTCCAGACTCATATTAAACATCTCCAATCTAAAATTAAATCTAGAATCGGCTTCCTATTTTGCAACAAAGCCTCCTTCACTTACGCCGCCAAACATACCCTCGTAAAATTGACTATCCTACCGATCCTCGACTTTGGGGATGTCATTTACAAAATAGCCTCCAACACTCTATTCAGCAAACTGGATGCAGTCTATCACAGTGCCATCCGGTTTGTCACCAAAGCCCCATATGCCACCCACCACTGCGACCTGTATGCTCTAGTCGGCCCTCGCTACATATTCGGCTCCAGACCCACTGGCTCCAGGTCATCTATAAGTCTATGCTAGGTAAAGCCCCACCTTATCTCAGCTCACTGGTCACGATAACAACACCCACCCGTAGCACCTGCTCCAGCAGGTATATCTCACTGGTCATCCCCAAAGCCAACACCTCCTTTGACCGCCTTTACTTCCAGTTCTCTGCTGCTAATGACTGAAACGAATTGCAAAAATCGCTGAAGCTGGAGACTTATATTTCCCTCATTAACTTTAAACATCAGCTATCTGAGCAGCTAACCGATCACTGCAGCTGTACATAGCCCATCTGTAAATAGCCCATCCAATCTACCTACCTCATCCCCATATTATTTTATTTACTTTTCTGCTCTTTTGCACACCAGTATTTCTACTTGCACATCATCATCTGCACATCTATCACTCCAGTGTTAATTTGCTAAATTGTAATTACTTCGCTACTATGGCCTATTGATTGTCTTACCTCCTCATACAGTGGGGAAAAAAAGTATTTAGTCAGCCACCAATTGTGCAAGTTCTCTCACTTAAAAAGATGAGAGAGGCCTGTAATTTTCATCATAGGTACACTTCAACTATGAGAGACAAAATGAAGAAAACAAATCCAGAAAATCACATTGTAGGATTTTTAATGAATTTATTTGCAAATTATGGTGGAAAATAAGTATTTGGTCACATACAAACAAGCAAGATTTCTGGCTCTCACAGACCTGTAACTTCTTCTTTAAGAGGCTCCTCTGTCCTCCACTCGTTACCTGTATTAATGGCACCTGTTTGAACTTGTTATCAGTATAAAAGACACCTGTCCACAACCTCAAACAGTCACACTCCAAACTCCACTATGGCCAAGACCAAAGAGCTGTCAAAGGACACCAGAAACAAAATTGTAGACCTGCACCAGGTTGGGAAGACTGAATCTGCAATAGGTAAGCAGCTTGGTTTGAAGAAATCAACTGTGGGAGCAATTATTAGGAAATGGAAGACATACAAGACCACTGATAATCTTCCTCGATCTGGGGCTCCACGCAAGATCTCACCCCGTGGGGTCAAAATGATCACAAGAACGGTGAGCAAAAATCCCAGAACCACACGGGGGGACCTAGTGAATGACCTGCAGAGAGCTGGGACCAAAGTAACAAAGCCTACCATCAGTAACACACTACGCCGCCAGGGACNTACCTATTGCAGATTCAGTCTTCCCAACCTGGTGCAGGTCTACAATTTTGTTTCTGGTGTCCTTTGACAGCTCTTTGGTCTTGGCCATAGTGGAGTTTGGAGTGTGACTGTTTGAGGTTGTGGACAGGTGTCTTTTATACTGATAACAAGTTCAAACAGGTGCCATTAATACAGGTAACGAGTGGAGGACAGAGGAGCCTCTTAAAGAAGAAGTTACAGGTCTGTGAGAGCCAGAAATCTTGCTTGTTTGTATGTGACCAAATACTTATTTTCCACCATAATTTGCAAATAAATTCATTTAAAATCCTACAATGTGATTTTCTGGATTTTTTTTCCTCATTTTGTCTGGCATAGTTGAAGTGTACCTATGATGAAAATTACAGGCCTCTCTCATCTTTTTAAGTGAGAAAACTTGCACAATTGGTGGCTGACTAAATACTTTTTTTCCCCACTGTACCATTTGCACACACTGTATATAGACTTTGTGTTATTGACTGTACTCTTGTTTATTCCATGTGTAACTCTGTGTTGTTGTTTGTGTTGCCCTGCTTTGCTTTATCTTGGCCAGGTCGCAGTTTTAAATGAGAACTTGTTCTCAACTAGCCTACCTGGTTAAATAAAGGTGAAATAAAATAAAAAGAATTTAAAAGATCAGTTTTGATCCATAATTCCACATTGGCCAATATAACATTTGCCCTGTTTGGTCATTTCTCAGGGGTCTTAGTTCTCTATTCCCTCTCTCATCGCTTATTTCCTGTGTAGAAGGAGGTGGTGTGTATTTGTTTTGGCCTGGGTGGAGTGTTGGCCCAACGCAGACCTCGCTGCAATGGGTGGGCGAGAGCCAGGCTTCTGTCTCCTGAGCCTACCCCAATCTCCTCAGTCCACCCCTAAACCCTGGCCTGGCTACCATCTCCTCTGTTCCAGCCCCATGTCCCAGCCTGCATTCAGCCTGCAGCTGACTGTCTTACTGCAGCTCCAGGAAGAACTAAGTCCGCTGAGAGAGCATGAATCTACAGTAAAACACTTTTTAATTACCACTGTAGTCTGCTCTTCATTTGTTTGTGTGATTACTCTATGTAAGCCTAGTTATGTCCTGTGCTTAAGGACCACACATAAAATGTTGTGTAATATTTTTTATGAATTTTAGGACATAATATTAGTTGGTCTGAGAAAATATGCTGGTTTAGCAAGGCAAGATCCCCATTAGTCCTGGTTTGGGATTGGGAGGAAATTGTTTGTGACGGGGTTTTGTCTAGGAACAGGGGGATAATTGACTGGACTGCTGAACGTAACGTTCCCTGAGAGATACTGACTGACTAGAGACTAACGTTGGCAGTCGTCCAATCACAGAGGAGCTTTGTGTCATTAAAACTAAACAGATTTTTTGTTCCCTGCTGACCCCTCCCTCGGTCGTTCCTTCGGTTCGAGGTTCGAGTGGTGACGGACTGAGGGCGTATCCTGATCGTGGCACACCAGTGTCTACTCTCCACTGCCCAGGGGTCTGCAATTATAGAAGTACGGTGGCCTGCTGGGATCAGTCCCTACCAGGCCCCTGCCTGCAGCACCTGTTCACACAGCGAGCTACTTTTATGTCTAGATTGGCTGGATTTATCGACTGCTGATTTGAGTGTTCTATACTAACCTTATCCATGCTTCCTGTAATTTATGAGTGCCAATGTGACAGAGAAAGCTAACACCCCCAAGGATTTGCTTTTGGGAGCCGTTACTACTCTAGCATCGTGCCAAGAATATGCCTGTTGTTGGAATGAAGCCGGCTCAGGCTAATTGGTTGTTGTGTTATGGTAGTTAATTATGTGCAGCAGGTCAGGGAGTTAGAGAGGTGAAATAACATGGGTTTGTTTATGAATATGCTGGATAGGCTTTGGTTTATTATCTCTCATTGTCCCCTCTTTACTTGATTAATGATGCTCATGTTATTTACTTTTCCATGCACTTCAGTGGTAAAACAGTTGCCTGATAAAACAGATGTCTCAGTAGCTCAACAGTTGAAAATTGCTTCACCTCAAAAATCCTACAGTCCCTCTGCTTACAACAAAAAGCGTACTGTACTGTTTGTAATGTACCGGCATTGATTAGTGAGATGCAATACATGTCTTCTGTCCCCTCCTTTGACCTCCTTCTCCCTCTCTGACAGAGTCTGGGCTGCGATGAGTACCTGGGCTCAGGCAAGGTGATGGACAAGTGTGGGGTGTGTGGCGGGGACAACACGGCCTGTAAGCTGGTGTCAGGACTCTTCCAGCAGCACAGCCTGAACAAGGTGGGCTACCACAAGATAGTGGAGATCCCAGATGGAGCCACCAAGATCAACGTCACCGAGATGGTGAAGAGCAGAAATTACCTGGGTGAGTAGGACTGTGACTGACCAGTGTTTTAACCCGGGTCAGAATGTGCTAGCCCACTGAGCTAAAGCCTAGACATGACCCACTGGGTACAGACGTCAATTCAACGTCTATTCCACGTTGGTTCAATGTAATTTCATTGAAATGATGAGGAAACAATGTTGATTCAACCAGTGTGTGCCCAGTGGGTAGCTTGGGAGGCAAGTCTTCATGTCTGAGGCAAGGTTACTCAACACACAAGCATGGTTCCTAACCAACTCTGTTTAACTACAGAGTTACCAGCTCTTTATCCACTGCCCCTTAAGGCTCCATACATCTCTGCCTGAATCAGGCCCATGAGCTATGACACATGCAATAACAATTTTAGGTTTTCCCTTCGACCACATGTTAGATTATGTTTCATATTACATTAACGGTACTAATAAAAAGTCACCATTTAAAGATAAGCTTCAGGTTATAAAACATCTGACAGGAGTAGCTTTTTTAATATCATTTAGGTCATGTCTTGCTACATCCGTGCTCTGAGCCTGGTATCAGGCAGCAGGGAACAGCTGCTTGTTAAATTGATTTGATTCATTTAATTAAAAGGCAGCTCAAATACAGAGCAGGAGGGATTTTTCCATAATTGATGTGAGCATTTCTATGTTGTCAGTAGTAAGTAACCACACAGTGCACTTCTGGTTACAATCTTTGAATTCATTGAATAAATAAGATCTTGTCTTTTATAGGAGCATAACAGTGTGACACAGAAGTGGGTCTATTTTCAGGAATGACTTCTGGAATGTCAGTGTTTTATTGTTGGAGACATTGGTTTAATGAGAGCCATGCCTTAGCATAGCGGTGGGTGGGGGAGGGAGGGAGGGAGGGAGAGAGGGAGAGAGGGTGAGAGGGAACTGGCCCCCACTTCCCCTGGCCTGGCTGCTCCCCTCAGGGGAAAGTATATAAACAAGCTTTCATTAGAGGACCTTTTCCTCCAGCCTTCCCATCCTTTTTAATTAAGGTGAGGAATTTCACTGCTGCCTAGAAAACCACCACTACTGACTGAGCCCAGCGATGGAACCTGCTTTGAAACTACCTTTCTAAGTCAAAACTACTAACTGGTTATGCCCTGCTTTTTGATGAGTCCCCACTCAACCCCTACACAGTACTTACTCAGTGAGTAAGCACCTAAGAAGGAAATTTAGAGTATGCGTGAATAATGGCTCCTTTCAGTGACTGCTGTTCCTGCGTCGTTTGGCGTTGTTGTTGGAAGAGTTCATATATCAGTGGGTAAAAGCTTGCTGTGATGCAGCATCCTGGGGATAAACAGGACCGAGGATTCTTCCATGGAACTACTTATCGTTACCATTATCCCCTGATGTTTGCCCCATTCTCCTCCACAGACTTCTGTTCTTGTTTATTTCTGCATATGTGCTTTTAGTTGTCCAAACACTCTTATATTCACTAGTCTTAATGTTACATGTCTAATGTTATTCGGACGGCCTGTTGCCCTAACCATGGAATTCTCCAATGTGGCTGTAGAGTTGAGAGATTCAGCTACACAATGAACATAAAGCTTTGCCAGCTCTTTACTAACAGTTTTGCTCATTTACAAAAGACATGGCTTTGAAGATACATGTGACAAAATGTATTCAGTTAGCGGTGATTACACCGCTCACTTTTAAAGGATTTGCTCATTACGTTAAAACCGCTTCAGATTAAACAACAATTATGGCAGAGTGGTTGTCAGCATTATTTCCTGTCTGCCTAAGCACAGTAGAGCTGATGGTGACAGGAAGGGTTGCTGTCTGTCTCGTAGAAATAGAACTAATAGAATGGACATTCCCATTCAAGTTGTTGTTCTGTGATGGGGGACCGGCTGCAATATTGAGTGCCCCCAAACTTTCAGTAAAGCAGGAAGTTCAGCATTTAAAGGAAAATAGCTCACTCCTTTCAAAATACAGAACTCCCAGAAAAAAAAAGCTGTGTCTTTTGTAAATGAGCAAACCTGTTAGTAAAGAGCTGGCAAAGCTTTATGTTCATTGTGTAGCTGAATCTCTCAACTCTACAGCCACATTGGATAATTTTATGGTAAGGGAAACAGGCCATCCGAAAAACCTTACAGAAAAGTTACATATCTTCAAAACTTGAGTGCTGGCAAGCAAAACATTTTGGGACTGTGTCAACAATGGACTAATGAAACAAATACCAAAATATAGTTTTGGGTGGAGTTTTCCTTTAATGTGTGTTTTATTAACGGTCAACTCATGGTCTGTCTGCAGCTCTGAAAAGCCGCTCAGGTCGTTCCATCATCAATGGGAACTGGGCCATTGACCGGCCGGGGAAGTATGAGGGGGTGGGCACCATGTTCACCTACCGACGACCAAATGAGGTCACCAGCACCGCCGGGGAGTCCTTCCTGGCTGAGGGGCCAACCAATGAGATCCTGGATGTTTATGTATGTAATCAGTCAACTTGTATGTACAGTAAAATGTAGCTCATATTGGCACATATTTATCTGGCAGTTTACACTGGCACATTACGTTGTAATTAACTTGTTCACTGAAGAATTTTTGCTCTGTCCTCAGGTGATCTACCAGCAGCCCAACCCAGGAGTGAGCTATGAATTCATCCTTCCCTCTGACAACCCTCTACAGCACCCTGACCACAGGAATCCAGTCCACCCACAGCACCCCAACCACAGACCTGGAGGTGAGGCTCCCCATAGTTACTGATGCATCTGACTGGGACTGTAGGGCCTAAATGAACTATTAGTCCACAAAGGGAGGGGGTCACAAGCATCTCAATGACTGTGTTTTCCCCTGGTTTTGATGGCTGAAATACCATGTTCGATCTCCCAGGGAACACTCTGCATGGGCAAAGTGGGAATGACCACCTGGGAAACCCCAACCAGGAGGGGTACGATCCAGCAGGAGGGGGCAAGTACCCTCCCCAGGTACCCAACAACCAGGTGCCAGCGGTCCAGCCACCCAGACGTCAGAGAGAATACAACTGGAAACTGTCTGGGGCAACAGAATGTAGCGCCTCCTGTGGCAGAGGTAAGACATGGCATGTATCTTTGTCTGAACTGAAGCCCCAAAAGGTCTCAACCTCTGAAGCTCTGATTGATACTAGTTGATCAACTAGGTTTAACAGATTCTATTAGTAAGTAGTGAGGCATGAACATCTAACGCTCTCCTGTGTATTGGTTTTCAGGTAGCAGGTACACCATCTTCCGCTGTGTCCACAGACTGAGCCATGAGCAGGTACCAGAGAACCAGTGTGACAGCAGCACCAGGCCCAGTTCACAGGAGGAGCCCTGCAACCTTCAGTCCTGCCCTGCCTTGTGAGAGACCCCTCTGTCTCAACCACACTTACATTACATACAGGGCTCTTAGACACTACATACACTGGTTCAATACATACACAGAGCTTTAGCAGAAGTCATAGGACACAGATTTCCATATTCTTCATGAAAAGTTCATGAGCTGTCCTCTTTATAGTATAATAATTAGATCATAATTAGAATCTAATTGGACAATTGACCTCAGGTTTTATTAGCTATGTTGGGACCACATAGCTATTGTGTCCCTCTGAACATGGGGCCTTGTGTGTCCTACTGTGCAGCTGGGACATTGGTGAGTGGTCGGAGTGCAGTAAGACATGTGGCCTGGGTATGCAGCACCGCCAGGTCTTGTGCAGGCAGGTGTATGCCAACCGGACCCTCAACGTCCACACCAGCCGCTGCCGTCACCTGGAGCAGCCCGAGACCACCAGCACCTGCCAGCTGAAAATCTGCAGCGAGTGGCAGATACGAACTGAGTGGAGTGCCGTGAGTGACAGCTGTCAATCAATATGTTTCAAATAGTATTTGTTTCAAATACTTTAGCTGCACTTGTTTGAGTTTGCTATTAGAATAGTCTTAAAAGTGTAAACCTACCCCACCCATCTGACACTCCAGGCAGGCTCAATCAAAAGTTCAAAGTACTCAGACAAGATTTAACATACTCCATACAGTATTAGAAGAAGGTATCAGAAAGTACATGAACCCCAATTAGATAAATGTTATCATTCCTTTGAAGTTGCTAGCATTCCTTATTCTATGGAGCATTTTACCAGTTGTTTTCACAGACAACAGGTTACATTCATCAGAGAGAACTGACCCGTGTTTACAATGTGAGATGAACTGAAAACTACCCCTATAGTATTTTTACTGTCCATCCTGTGTTTCCCCAGTGCTCTGTTCCCTGTGGCGTGGGCCAGAGGACCAGGGAGGTGCACTGTGTCAGCAACGTGGGAGACTTTGTGTCGGACGAGGAGTGCAACATGAAGCTGCGACCCAGTGACAATGAGAATTGTGACATGGGGCCCTGTGCTAAAAGTTGGTTCTTCACTGAGTGGGGGAATAAGGTATGTATGTGTAGGACTGAGGACATGTACTCTCACCATCACTGCAACACTTTTCTAACCTAATACTGTAGTAATTGTAGTACTTGATTGGATTGCATCTACAACAGTATTGTAGATGCAAGATTATAATTGAAGACAAATTGAGTTGATTCTGAGGGTGATACTAAGGTGATACTAGGGCCGTGATTTAATCAGATGGCGTTTTGTCAGCTTTGCACCTTTTAAAGGCAATGTTCTGCATTCACAGTAAACGCTGCATATGCCGGCTCAATTGGAAATTACCTTTGAATGTCAAGTGCACTATACACGGATCTACCACTGATCGGATTGAATCACGGCATAGGTCAACTGTTTGTATTGTCACTTACCATGTCTTTGCTCTCTGTAGTGTTCTGCTGAGTGTGGGATGGGTGTGCGGACCCGCGGCGTTCTGTGTCTGACCAATCACATCAGCAGCTTGCCTCTGGAGGGGTGTGGCCATGAGCGCCCCACTGACTCTCAGGTCTGTAATCACAGCCCCTGTGAGAGTCGCATCGAGTGGTTTACAGCCCCCTGGAGTCTGGTAAGACAGGACAACACCGGGTCAAACTGGGCTTGTAGGGACACATCATCTGGGAAAAGATTAGGATGAGGATTTGCTACTGATTTTACAGATGTCTCCTGTCCATTACTTACATTTATGCTGATGTCTCATGTCAGTGTTGTAAAGAGGAACACTCAGATGTTACAAATCCATTGTCCATTATTTCCTTTTGAAATAGCTTTTTAGTTCAAGACTAAATGGCTTAATGGCTTAATCTCTGTCCGGGAAACTGGCCCTCTAAGTAAGGTATACCTTCTATAACTGAGGTCGGCCAATCAACTGAGCCAATGATGCCTTTTTCTTTTTATAAAAAAAAAAAAACATGTTGAAACAGTTCAGATGTCTCATGTCATGCTCATGTGTAGTATTACCTATGGTCTTTTCTCCTTCCCCCAGTGCTCAACAGAGTGTGGCTCGGGCAGCCAGCAGAGGGCAGTGGTGTGTCTGATGAAGTCTGACGAGGGGTTCAATGTAATGCCGCCCTACGAATGTTCTTCTCTAGACAAGCCTCTTAATCAGCAGAGCTGCCACCTCAAGTCCTGCGGGGCCATGTGGTACCACACAGACTGGAGCGCTGTGAGTAACTGTACACGCACATGCCCACACATGCGTGCACTCACACATGAAAAAACACAGACACACACTTTTATGTGGAGTTGTGAAATACTTGTGAAATACACTCTCTTGAAAGCGTAATTGAAGAAAGGGAGAATGAGGTTTGTACTGTATTCTCTGTCCCTGTCCCTGCAGTGTTCTAAGACGTGTGAGGGGGGCTTCCGTGTGAGGGAGGTGCGCTGTCTGTCTGATGACATGCTTTCCAGTGAGGGCTGTGAGGAGGAGCTGAAACCAGTGGAGAGAGAGGAGTGCAACCCAGAGCCCTGCGTCCCACACATAGGTCAGTTACTACTGTATAGTAAACATGGATCTGGGGCCAAGGCACCTCCTCTGGAATGTCATACAGTTGGATTGGTTAATGATGGCTGGTCTGGTCCTAACTACTGTCAGACAGTTTTAATGAGGGTTAGAGGGGATTTTAGTCTAAAATGGTTCAACATTTATGAAGATCTTATTCCATACAGAAAAC
Source organism: Hucho hucho (assembly GCA_003317085.1). Lineage (NCBI taxonomy): Eukaryota > Metazoa > Chordata > Actinopteri > Salmoniformes > Salmonidae > Hucho > Hucho hucho. The sequence continues at coordinate 706,197 of QNTS01000522.1, forward strand.
TTGTGAAAATACTTAAAGATTTCTAAAACTTAAAATCACTGATCATCACTGACTTTCGATATTATGATTGTTTTTCAGACGAGAACTGTCGAGACAAGTATTTCAACTGCAATGTGGTGGTCCAGGCACGTCTCTGTGTGTACGACTACTACAAGACAACCTGCTGTGCCTCCTGCACACGAGTGGCCCACAGACAGTCACAACACAGGGCACTCAGCTAGCCCCCTCTCCCCAGGCCTCAGACCTCTAGGGGGCCTGACACAGCGCCCAGAGCAGGCCCTCAGTCCCTGGGCCAAACACACTGACCCACAGTGGAGAGGACAGCCTAGAACCTGACTCTGGGTGGACACTGACTGGACACTATAATATGAGTGCTGAAAATAGACTGAAAAACTGAAAGACTGCAAAGAAAGGAAGTGAAAGCCCAACTTATTGGGGGCTTGTGAGGAGATTGCCAATGGGCAATACAGGAAACTGAATGGTTCGTGGAGGATGGTTGTGAAGGACACATTTAACAGGGCTATGAGTGGAGGAGCTCTGGTGAGGCGAGATGATAGACAGGACACCAAACCGAAGAATCTTTATGGACTGTAACCAGAATCCCCTCCAATAAAAGTTCCTGTCTGGGTTTTTGTTGTGTTTCGTGGGAAGCAGTTTGCCACTGCCATTCACCTGAATGGGTTAAGGTCTTGAAAAAGGTCTTTGGCCGAAACGTTGACAGAATAAACAACGTGCAGAGGTAATATTGTGTGAGGGAGTTATTTTTCTTACAACTAAGGACTGCTACAGCATTTGTGATGAGACTCTTGACTACCATGGCTCTCTTGGATTACATTAAAGGAGAGGAAGATACAGTATGAAAGGAAAGCAATATTCTGTTTGTTTTGCATAATGTATAGACTATACACATTTTAATAAGCTTCTTTACGCTCTAAAATCCACAATATTTATGATCTAATTAACTACATGTAGTATTAAGTTGCCCAAGCTTGCTCTTAAATCATCCCCAATTACGTATCATGAGGGCTCTATTCAATACTCTCCTACATAGCAGTTTAGTTGACCAAAGATTACAGTATTTCACAGGAGGACGTGTCAAACAGTAATTGCTCAATCTGTCCATATCTATGGCTCTATTTAATCTGTACCAGTGAAGCGTTACAGATGGCGCAGTATAAATGTTAAGGTCATTTCCGATTGAGCCAACATTTGCAGTGTTTACCGTGATGCAGTCTCCACTAATACCGAACATTGCCTTTAAATTTCAATCACGCTGAACTTCTGCGATACGGATAGAATAGAGCCTCAAGTTATGGTGCTAATACAACTTAAGTTGTAAAGTGTTTTTAAGTGACAGCTCACCAGTTTTACACAGCAACCCTCTAACAAATTAAGCTCTAAAATGTTAATGTGTTGTTGTAGTGTATCATATATTTTGCATCACTGTACTGTGTATATACAGAACCAGTCAAAAGTTTGGACACACCTACTCATTCAAGGGTTTTTTATTTTTACTATTTTCTACACTGTAGAATAATAGGGAAGATATCAAAACTATGAAATAACACAAGGAATCATGTAGTAACCAAAAAAAGGTTAAACAAATGTAGATTTTAGATTCTTCAAAAAGTGGCCACCCTTTGCCTAGATGACAGCTTTGCACACTCTTGGCATTCTCTCAACCAGCTTCACCTGGAATGCTTTTCCAACAGTCTTGAAGGAGTTCCCACATATGCTGAGCACTTGTTGGTTGCTTTTTCTTCTCTCTGTGGTCCAACTCATCCCAAACCATCTCAATTGGGTTGATTGTGGAGGCCAGGTCATCTGATGCAGCACTCAATCACTCTCCTTCTTGGTCAAATAGCCCTTACACAGCCTGTAGGTGTGTTGGGTCATTGCCCTGTTGTAAAAAAGATTAGTTCCACTAAGCGCAAACCAGATGGGATAGCGTATCACTGTAGAATGCTGTGGTAGCCATGCTGGTTAAGTGTGCCTTGAATTCTAAATAAATCAGTGTCACCAGCAAAGCACCCCCAAACCATCACACCTCCTCCTCCAGGCTTCACGTGGGAACCACACATGCGGTAATCATTCGTTCACCTACTCTGTGTTTCACAATGACTCATCAGGTCAAAGCACATATTTCCACCGGTCTAATGTCCATTGCTCATGTTTCTTGGCCCAAGCAAGTCTCTTCTTATTGGTGTCCTTAAGTAGTGGTTTCTTTGCAGCAATTACACCATGAAGGCCTGATTCACACAGTCTCCTCTGAAAAGCTGATGTGAAGATGTGTCTGTTACTTGAACTGACGCATTTCTTTGGGCTGCAATTTCTGAGGCTGGTAACTCATCCTCTGCAGCAGAGGTAACACTGGGTCTTCCTTTCCTGTGGCGGTCCTCATGAGAGCCAGTTTCATCATAGTGCTTGATGGTTTTTGAGACTGCACATGAAGAAACTTTCAAAGTTCTTGACATTTTCCAGATTGACAGACCTTTGTGTCTTAAAGTAATGATGGACTGTAATTTCTCTTTCCTTATTTGAGCTGTTCTTGCCATAATATGGACTTGGTCTTTTACCAAATAGGGCTATCTTGTGTATACCACCCCTACTGTACATGTACGTTGTCACAACACAACTGATTGGCTCAAACGCATTAAGAAGGAAAGACATTCCACAAATTAACAAGGCACACCTGTTAATTGAAATGCATTCCAAGTGACTACCTCATGAAGCTGGTTGAGAGAATGCCAAGAGTGTGCAAATCTGTCAAGGCAAAGGGTGGCTACTTTGTAGAATCTCTAATATATTTTGATTTGTTTAACACTTTTTTGGTTACTGCATGATTCCATATGTGTTATTTCATAGTTTTGATGTCTTCACTATTATTCTACAATGTAGAAATAGTAGAAATAAAGAAAAGCCCTGGAATGATTAGGTGTGTACAAACGTTTGACTGGTACTATATATATATATATATATATATGATTGAGCGCGTGAAGGAAGAAGTTGCTGAACTTAAGGCAATTCAGCAGGTCCTCCCAGTGACTGAACAGAGCAGAAAGCCCTCTTTATTTATTTGTTGGGGTCCCCAGGGAGGGCCCTGGTTTATCGGCACCAGTGGCCCCTTTTAACTGCAGGGTTAAAGCGTCTGTTACCTCTCTACCAATCGCTGCCTAGGAAAGGGATGTAGGCAATCCAGAGCCCACTGGATGGTTAAAGCAGATGGTTAGAAGTTCTAGAACACTATACTTCTTAAAGAGAAGGTAAAAGAACTACTACATTTGCGTGAGATAAAAAGATTATACCATTGTACATTTTTATGCTCATGTGAAGATTGAAACATTAATTCACTAAAAGGATAATGGGTTATTCATGACACTTTATAACTGCAGTAATGTTACCACAATTTTCACAAATAATTAAAAAAAAGTACATTTGAGTAAATTGAAACTTTTACTCACGTGACCTGGTAAACATCTAAACAAAGGTGATACATTGACCATGCCAGTAAAGTATTATGCCCCACTATTTTATCCTGTATTGTACCTCAAGAGCAAGGAGTTCCCTTTTGATTGCATCCATCCTATTAACATTCACTGTAAGAAAAGGTTATGAGGACATATGTATCATGGTTGATGTGTTCTCATCCTGTATGTACTGTATGTGTAATGAGATGCTACGTCTGGGATGGACTCTATAGGTAAAGACATGATAACTCAAAGTTGCATTGAATACACTGTATTAAGGGAATTAACTGAATTTGCCAACTGCCAAGTATTTAAGTTGATGATTTAACACTTATCATAACACCATCTTTCTCTTTTTTTAAATCAGAGACATGGTGTATGACTGAAATGCTATACTTTAGTATTTGGAATTCTAATGCAAATGTCTGCAATGTACTGTACACTACTTCATTATTGAAATGGGCAAGGTTTGATTGACACCGTTTTGGAGAGAATAGGGAAATAAATGTCTGTTTATACATATTTAGTGCATATTTGTAGTCATTCCGTTTATTTGAACACCAGTTCACTGGTGGTGTGAATCAAATCTGTAACAAAAAGAGCATCGATACAAGGCAACTCTTCTTACCGGAGCTACATGAACTTCAGAATGACTTAAGGACCCCATCTAGTGAAGACTGGCAGTATTACTACAAAGTTGTGGTAAACCAACCCACTGTTCCATGACACTTTATGTTCCCTGGCATCTAGGTGGCTGAAGAACAAATGGAAGCACACTCTACAAATGTCACAGAACGCAAAACTGCAAATTGAGGGGTTTATTTACTTCAATTGCACTGTATTTTATGAGAATTGTATAAACGTCCAAGAAAATAAAGTATCTATTACACACAGTCATAAAGCAATTAACCAGGCACTGAAATATTGTCACCCGTCAACAATGTTTTTACGTGGCAAGATGGCCACAGCAGTTTCATTCACTGCATTTTCACAATAATCATCTTTATCACTAAGAGCTTCGAATAGTATAGGTAGTTTAACCTGCATTTGAATATTTGTGTGTTATGTTTCTCAGCATTCACTGAGATTAAACGGACACTATTCTAGATTGAAAAGTTCTGCATCTAATGCATCCATTATTGATTATATATGGCATTATGTAGACAGGCAAGATATCATTAGAGAAACTGCATCCCTTATATCAGAAAACAGATATTCTCTCCAGATTCAGAGGTCAAAATACCATTTGGTTAGATCAGCTTGGATATGAGTGACGTTATTTAGAAGGATTTTCCACGGTCGGCCATGAAAGCCTCAATCTCCTCCACTGTACGAGGGACACAGGTGAGCAGCTCCATTCCGCTGGCAGTCACCGCAATGTCGTCCTCAATACGGACCTGGACAGAGGGGGAAATATCCAGTAAGACATTTGAGGGTCAGAGCCAAGGTTAATAATCAACAGCAGATAAAAATCAGGGGAAGCAGTCATAGCAGAAGACTTAACAGAACAGCATAATGGCTATATTATTTGCTGCCATGGAGTAGATTGAGACAAAGGGGTTTCTATGTGCAAGCTTTGGGTGGTTAACGTTGACAGTAACACCAGCACATAAACTAATGAGTACAAACTGTCTGTGGATAGGTAAACGTACCCCTCCAAATCCGCGGAAGCGGGCCAGCACTTCATTGTTGATGAAGCAGCTCTGGGCTGGGTTGGCCAAGGCCTGGTCCAGCAGGTGGTTGATGAAGTAGATACCAGGCTCCACAGTCAGGACCATGCGCTCCTGCACCAGACGGCCCATCCTCAAGCTCTTCAGACCCGGCTCGTTGACCCGCTCAATACCCTGTGTAACCAAGAACAAGCGGCATGACACGGACATTAGCTTTGTCTAGAAGGAAAGAGACATATGTCTTTTTGGAAGTGTATTTAAAACTTTCTGTAGCACTGATCATTGATAAATAGAATACTGTATCTATCTCTCTGGTACTGACCTCTGGGTAACCGCCCACGTCGTGCACGTCGATGCCCAGCAGGTGTCCCAGGCCGTGGGGCATGAAGACAGAGCCCATGTGGACCTTCTGCATGTCCTCCACACTCCCATGCAGGATCCCAATCTTCACCAGCTCCTCTAGGTGAACCCGGTCAGCCAGACGGTGCATCTCTGTCCACTTGACCTCTGAAACACAAGACCCCTTCAGTCAGGTTTTTAAATCGGAGGTTAAAAGTTACAAAGCAGCCTAGTATGCAGGTGATAATGACTAGTGGTGAGGATATGGCATGTTCTGTGGTAGTCTTCAGACAACTCACTATTAGTCAAACCATAGAACAAATTAATATATTAAATGTATAATCCTTCCTTGTGCCCAAGCTAAGTATGTACTGTATGTTTAGTGAATGCTTCCTCAGTCCTGCCTGTGTACAGTAGGGTCATACCTGGTTTAATGGCAGCCATGACAGCCCGTGATGACTTGAGCACAGCCTCATAGATGGCCTTCTGGTCTCGAGTGAACTTTCCATTGGCTGGGAAGGAGCATGTGATGTCAGAGGAGTAGCAGTAGTATTCTCCACCCATGTCAAACAGACTGCAAGGAAAAACCACATGTCACAGTTAGATCTACAGGGCTCTGCAGCCATTCTGGCATCATTATTTCCAAACATAAATCAGAGAAATTGTTCACAGCATGTACATCAGAATGAATACAAGTTTTGCCTTTCAAAGGTGCTCATGCTGTGCCACCATGGGCGCTCCCACAGCCACTTTAAATCTCCATCAGTAGCCCTACACACACAGCAGCCTGACTTATGTTCAAACCCAGTCCAAGCTGTGCTCTGTCTATGAATAAACCCATGGGAGAGCCACTCAGTGGATCCAGCTGACAGGGAGAACAAGACAACACCCTACTATACTAATGACAGCAGGGGAGGTGTAGCTCTCTGAGATGTTGAATGGAATACTGTACAAAACAACAGATCACTGCAATTGTTTTTGATATACAAATCCAAGATGAAATGAACACAGAATCTAACAAAACCAAGCAAACAACCCAAAAAAATGGAGGAGTGGAATAACTTCACATCATGTGAAATGATCGCCGACTGACCACATGTCTCCGTCATCGATGGTCTTGTCATTGGGAGCTCCTGCATGGCCGTAGTGCAGGACTGAGCCGTTGTTTCCACTGTTGAAGATTTAAGCATACGGGTAGGTCATTATAGAGGCACTCAACACACGTCAGATAGAATAGCACCTCATTTCTGTACATCAAAATGTAACACTGAGATATCAAGCCTTTCAGATATGTTCTCCATTAAATGAACCCATTTCTGTGTAGCAAAGGGAAGAGCCTTACGTTCCACAGATACAGGTGTAGGAGGTGTGACGCATTCCCCCATGAGAGTAGCAGTAGTGCTGGAACAGGCTGCAATAGAAAAGCACTGACTTGAGCGACCGTACACAAGAAGCTCCACAGCTCTAACAATAGATGAGGAAGTGTAATCAAGGGTTAAGAAGGGAGTCATCTAAACCTCCCACCTTGAAGATCTCCATCGCCTCGTACTTAACTGGAGGATAGTATAATAAAAGCATTTGGACTCATCTTCACTTGGTTATTGGTCTATTCACTGGAGACTTGAGTCAGTGATTACATATTCTCTGCTGCACGTTCTTGCTGCAGTCAATTAGTCAGATAGTGGGCTGGCGAGGGGTGCTGCTATAGTAGCTCAGATTATTTACATTCAACAGCCACCCAGATGAAGGTTTAATTAAAAACACAAAAAGCTGCCAGCTAGAAACAGGAAATTGATTCAGCTCAGTGGGTGGCTGTTGCTACAGTGTAAAATACACTCCCCTCCATATGTATTTGGACAGTGAAGCCATTTTTTCAATTTTTCTCTACTCCAGCATTTTAGGTTTGAGATCAAATGTTTCACATGAGGTGACAGTACAGAATGTCAACTTTTAATTGAGGGTATTTTCATGCATACTGTATCTGTTTAACCATTTAGAAATGAAAGCAGTTCATGTATTGTCCCCCCTATGTGAAGAAGTAATAAGTATTTGGACAAATGCGCTTATAGCGTATCAAAGTAGTCAAAAGTTTATTTGGTCCCATATTCCTTGCACGCAATGACTACATCAAACTTGTGACTACAAATTCATTGGATGCATTTGTAGTTTGTTTTGGATTATGTTTTGCCCAATAGTAACAGAAAGAAAATGATTAGTCATCATTCATCATTCATAGTGACTAGATAAGATATTTATTCTAAATAACACTTCTAAATAAATCCTGATAATGCCATGATTAAGAAAAACCATGAATGAATCATGAATAATATCAGTGAGATGCTGTTCAGAGGCTACAAAAAAACATGCTAACCCCTCACCATTACCAATAACGAGGTAAAAAATGGGGGGTATGATATTTGTGCCTCTGTAACCTTTTCCTTTTTCACGATTCATTCATGATGGTCGATTATCATGGTAGCATTCACATGAATATAGAAGTGTTCAGAAGCATCTTTTATTCTTACTTTTAATAAATGCATCCAACACGTTTTTAGTCACAAGCTTGATGTCGTCATTGCATGCAAGGAATATGGGACCAAATACTACACTTTTGACTACTTGAAAACACTAAGTGAATTTGTCCAAATACTTCAGTAGTGATCAGATCAGACATGCTGTGAATGTAGTTTATCCAGAGGAACACACCTTGATAGATAAGGAACATACTGTTTTACCATCACCTTTATGGTCAGACGGGACATAGTACACCACGTAGCCTTTCGTCATACAATATACTTTGATATGGTACAAACAGTTCAATATAGCTGGCAAACCCTTCATGATAAAAAGCTCCACACCTCTCCATTTCATATTCTTTCTGTCCAGGTCTCACATGCTTCATGATCTGAAGAGAAAGACAACAGCACTTCAGGTTGGCTGTACATTTGATATACAAGGTTTCAAGTGGGCAATGATGCATCTGAGATGTATTCTTTTAGCTTTGATTATATTCATATATTAAATCATGATATAACAACATGGTGAGCTCCAAAAGTATTGGGACATTGACACATTTTTGGTTGTTTTGGCTGTGTACTCCAGCACTTTGGTTAAAGTGCAGACTCCCAGATTTAATTAAAGGGTATTTCCATCCATATCAGGTGAACCGTTTAGAAAGTACAGCACTTTTTGTACATAGTCCCCCCATTTTAGGGGACCAAAAGTATTGGGACAAATTAACTCATACATACCGTACATGTGTTTTAAAGAAGTCGAAAGTTCAGTATGTGGTCCCATATTCCTAGCACGCAATGATTACATGAAGCTTGTGTCTCTAGAAACTTGTTGGATGCATTTGCTGTTTGTTTTGGTTGTGTTTAAGATTATTTTGTGCCCAATAGAAATGAATGGTAAATAAAGTAGTGTCACTTTTATTGTAAATAAGAATAGAATATGTTTCTAAACACTTCTACATTAATGTGGAAGCTACCATGATTATGAATAGTCCTGAATGAATTGTGAATAATGATGTGGAAGAAAGTTAAAGACACAAATATCATACCCCCAAGACATGCTAACCTCTCAACATTACAACAACAGGAGAGGTTAGCCTTTTTTAGGAAGTATGATATTTGTGCATCCAACTTTCTCACTCATCTTTATTCACAATTGATTCAGGACTACTCATAATCATGGTAGCATCCACATGAACGTAGAAGTGTTTAGAAACATATTCTATTCTTATTTACAATAAAAGTGACTCAAAAATGACACAATACATTATTTACCATTACTCTATATTGTGATTTTGTCCCAATACTTTTAGTCCCCTAAAATCCAAAATGCACAGATCAAATGAGATAAGCCAGAATCTGGAGCTCCTTCTCTCCCTGTGGAAGGTATGTCTGTCTGTCTGTCCTGCAGGATTTTACCTCTTTATGGGCTTCACTGGAAATCCGGTTAGTGTATCGCAGAACCTCCAGCTCCATGTCAGTCTTAGTCAGCCGGCTGCAGGAAGAGAAGGAACAAGGAGTCAAGGGCCTCAGATCAATATGCCAGGTGTATATTTCTATATTATAAATTGGGTGGTTCGAGCCCTGAATGCTGATTGGCTGAAAGCCGTGGTATATTTCATACCCATATTTGTCATACCCGTATACCACGAGTATGACAAAACATTACTTTTTACTGTTCAATAACGTTGGTAACCAGCTTATAATAGCAATAAGGCACCTCATGGCCAATATACCACGGCGAAGGGCTGTATTCAGGCACTCCACATTGCGCTGTGCATAAGAACTGCCCTTAGCCGTGGTATATTGGTCATATACCGCACCCCCTCAGGCATTTTTGCTTAATTCTATCATGCACAAACACATATTAGGCCTGGCTTATAGCACCCGGACAGAAACAAAAGAATAATGATCAAAGCTAAAGCTCTGTGTTTATGTGTGTGCTTTATATTTGGTAGCTCATAATGAATGAAGAAATAATACCTGTATTACTTATCCATTCCTCACTCTGGAAGGAGCCTTACACTCCCCTCTATCTTTCAGGAAAATCAGCTTCTTACCATCTTGTTAGTGAGGTGTTTTTCTGATTCTATTCTTGGTTATGGTTTCTACCACCATTTATGTCTTAATGATTCTCTTCACATTAGAGATGCGTTCAACACCTCAGATGACTCAGTGTGAAACAGCCACAGTAGACTAATAAGACTTTACAAAAATAGTTCCACATAACAGAAAATAAGTAGTAACCAATGGTTACGAGCTGGATATAGTATCATACAGTACTTACCATTCCACAATGACTGGATGCAGAAGAGTGTTGTTCACTTGGAATCTGAAATATAAGACACAAGATATTTATCAAGGTAAAACATTCAACCAAATAAATTAGAAATACTAACTTTCAAATGGATATCAATTTATGCCAATTAAACGTACTGACTGATCCCTTCAAAGGAGGCTTCGCGGCAGATACTCCCACTATCTGTGTTCTGTCCACGCTGGAAGAAACATGATATACTTATCAGGCCCACTTTCAAGTCTCCTTTAAAATGATACTTTATCTAATGAATTGCTACTGTAAACCACTATCACAGCATCAACAGAATATATTAAGGACATACCAAAGTGAGAAGAGCTCCAAACTTCATCTTGGAGAAGACATCAGCAATCTGTAAGAGTTCAGACAGAAAGGCAGAATTGTTAAGGGATCAGAGAACTGACACTATCAAATAGAGGGAAACGAGTGAAGCTACAAGATCACAAGCTAAGCTACAACACTACAAAGATGGGTAAGGTGTACACTAACTTACATCACAGGTGTATTGCACCTCATCGATGGCATATTTCTCCTTGAAGTATTCCCGCGGATGTATCCTGTCAACAGACAATGACACAATCGGTTTTAATGAGCAGGCCTAAAGAGTATTCTTAGAGTGTCTTTGTGAGTCCATGACGCTGAAAGTGGTAGGCTGTCTCCTGAGGTTGATCATATTCACATATAGTTTGAGTTAGAGTCACTGACTCACTCTCCCATCCAGGTTGCATAGCTCTCAGGCAGCTTGGGGACAAAGAGGATGGATTTTCCTGTGTCCACATCGATGGCTCCGTAGCAGTCGGCTTCAGTCACTCCAAAAGCCCAATGGAAGAAGGACTCCTACAGAACAGAACCACATGAGTCAAAAGAGTCAGCCAGGGTCCGCACAGTCACATCTCATCAATGTGTGATCCTATGTGGCTCAGCTGGTAGAGCAACGCTAGGATTGTGGAATCAATTCCCACTGGGGTCATCAATATGAAAATGTATGCACTTACTACTGTAAATCGCTTTAGGATAAACAAGTCTTCTAAATGGCATATCTGTAATTGACTGTTATTAAACATGTACCTGTCTGAAGAGCATGTCTGTATCAGTGCAGTATCTCTGCTTCTGCTCCCCTCCCTGCAGCACGACCACAGACTTGGGGGCCACCCCATCCTTGGCCTTCAGGCCCCGGCACAGCCGCCGCCGGTTCTCAGCAAACAGGGCTGCTGACACTCTCAGGGTGTCTTTACCCAGCCAATACACAGGTCTACAGAAAGACAGCATTGGGAAATGCTTTCTCTATATCTACAGATATGCTTTGTCTATATCTACAGAAAGACAGCATTGGGAAATGGGTTAATATGTTGTACATTACTATCTAGTAGTGTCCTATTTTTAGTTAGCTAAACCAATTGCCTGCCTTAGATAGAATCAGCTGAACTGAAACAATCTAAAACAATAATCACTAAAAATACTTAAACATTTAGTAAATATACAATGTAAAAAAACAAATCATTGTTTATCATTATACTGCACACAGTTATGAAAGTTACATTTTTTGTGAAACTTTAGCAGAAGTGGTGAGGACATAGATGTTGACCATTTTTAGGACTCAAGAGTTTTAAACTCAACAAAAAAGATGATTTTGCACAAACTCAGATGGATGAAACTGTAGAACAGTATTGCCCTAAATGGATCTGGTTTCAATGATCCCCAGTGTGTGGTAAAGATAACACTTGATCTCTGGAGAGTGCTCCCTTCCTAGTGTGATTTAGTAACAACAAGACCGATTTACATGACCAAAGGTCACTAAATCTGCCTCAGATTTTATCAACTCAATAAGATGTCTAAACACTTCTGTGATCATGTGAGTGGGTTTCAATGTGCACTTCCTGTTTTAGAGATGTAGTACATTTAAACAAGAAACATGAGCTATGATAGGAGGATAGAGTATAATGCATCATATCACCTCTATATTAATTAATAACAATTGGAGCATTGACATATTGTAGGGATGGGGGGGGGGGATCTATACAGTAGAACAGTGGTCACCAACCAGTCGATCTTCTAGGTATTCCTAGTTGATCATGTGACGACTCTCCCACTCTGTCTGCCAAATTTTATTTCCTTGCCAGCGGGCTACAGTGCATAATTACCCACCGCGAATCCGCACAAAGACTAAGGTTGAGTTATTGTAGGTTTTGGGGACGCTCCATATATCTCATCTCTTCTGTGGTGCCCAGTGTGATTGTCATTTCTCTGCTTGTGGTCCGGTCTGGTGTGCTCAGCAGAGGGGAAGAGTTATTTTTTTGTATTTACTTGTGACTATGGCGTCTAGTTCATTCGCTTTCCATCAGAGGAACTGTTAGAATGATGTACTAAAGAACAGCTGTTGAAGATTGCTGAACACTACAAGGTTGAAATTAGTGATGAATGTCCCAAAAAATTATATTAGGTTAATATTGAAGGACAATCTGATGGAGTGGTATTCTTGAAGTTACCACTGGGGCAGCCTCTGCTGAGGACTCTGTCTCCCCGTAACGTTACAATGGCCGCTTCATCTGTTAGTCCTAGTAGTCTTTTTGAACAGCAAAAAGAACTGCTTCTGTTACAGCTAGAGCATGATCGTGAGAAGCTAGAGTATGATTGTGTAAAGTATGAAAAGGAAATGGAATTTAAACAGAATTTGGAGCGTGCTAAAATCAAGCTGCAACAAGAGCGATTAGTTGGTTAGGGAAGGAAAGCTCTCAGGGCAGTTTGCTCTGGGAAGGTGACCCCGATTTACCTAGAGGTCATCCCTCTTTTGGTCGTGCCCCAGACACATTTTATATTGTTGGCAACTTAAGGTTGTTGCCTAAAGTACCCTGAGACATTATTTTTGTTGTTTGAGCGTGTTGCTGACGCTAGGAGTTGGCCTGATTCTGACCGCACTTTAATGTTGCAGTGTGTGTTGACTGGTAAAGTGCAGGAAGCATTTTCAGCTCTTAGTGTAACCGACAGTGTCAGGTATGATAAGGTTAAAATGGCTGTGTTACAGATTTACGAATTGGTTCCTGAGGCTTACCGCCAATGATTTAGAACTTTAAAGGGAAGATAACTCAACATGAGTCTGTTTATCTTCAGTTTAATCGCTGGTGTTCCTCCTCTGCAGTTATGACTTTCCAAGGGCTGTGTGATCTGATTATGCTAGAGCAATTTAAAGGACACAATCCCTGATCGTATAGTCACGTTCATGAACGAAAAGTAAAGACTGTCGCTGAAGCTGCGGTTTTGGCGGACGAGTATGTTTTGACTCACAAGGGTTTTTGTAGAGCCCCGTACTCGGAGTGGGGGCGTTCGGAGAGATTTGGACCTCGCTCACTGAGATACTCCGGTTCATGGGCAGAGTTTCATTCAACTAGGGTTGAGCCTGACTCCTGCGGTAAAGCTGACTTTGGTCAAGAGTGTCACTATTGTCAAGGTTCGGGTCATTGGAAAAACGACTGTCCGGTTCTCAGGGCTAGGGGTAAATTCAGTACTTACACTTACGCTCTACACCAGTTCACTCCTGATACATTGTCTCATGCCCAGGGGCATGTGAAAGTCCATATTGACCCAGACTATTTACCTTTCATCACGGAGGGTTTTGTGTCTGTTAGGAAGTAAGGACCTAGTGCCAGTGAAGATCCTGAGACACAGGTGCCTCTGAATCGTTTGTGTTGGAGTCTGTGTTACCCTTCTCTGCTGAGACTGATTTGGGGAATAGTGTTCTAAATTAGGGGAATTGGTTTGAACATTGCATAAACTGATGTTGGATTGTGGACTGGTGAAAGGTGAGGTTGTTGTGGGGGTGCGTCCTTCGTTGCCTATTGAGGGTATCGACGTTATCCTTGGGAATAATTTGGCTGGTGAACGTGTATGGCCTGTCGTGTTTTCAAGCCAGGTTTCAAGGTCCATATACGGTTGTGCGCCAGTGCACTGCATCTAGTTGCCACTCCAGAACGGAGGACAGCACACCAACTGTGCCATGTAAATTTGTTGAAACCCTATTATGCACATTCCTCTGATGCTGAACAGTGGGAGTCTACAGAGGAAGGTAAACCTGTTCTTTTGGCCAATACCGTTATTTCGCTGGGTGCATGGGGAGGAGGATGTTCCTGGTCCCGACGATTGCATACTGCAGGGTAGATTGAGACATTTTAGACAGCCTTCTCACTCATCTACCTGAGATGGCCGGTCTGATTCTGAGATTTCCAGGTTTGTTTTGATACACCTACATGTACAAACGTAATAGAACACGATATTGACGTTGGAGATGCTGACCCCATTCGTCAGCGGTTCTATAGAGTTTCTTCTGAGAAACTGCGTTGTCTGGATGCTGAGGTCCAGTACATGCTGGAGAATGATATAGCAGAGCCTTCTCCATGTATCTTGGTCAGTAAACCGGATGGGACAAACAGATTTTGTATGGACTACTGTAAGGTAAACCGTGTCACTAAGCCAGATTCATTTCCTCAGATGGAGGACTGCGTTGATCAAGTCGGCGCAGCTAAGTTTGAGCAAATTTGACCTGTTAAAGGGCTATTGGCAGGTGCCACTGATGAGTAGGGCACGTGAAATCTCTGCCTTTATTACACCCTCTGGTCTTTACTCATTCAGTTATGAGTTTTGGCCTGCGTAATGCACCTGCCACTTTTCAGCGCCTTAAGAACAGGGTTGTCTCTGGTCTGTCCGGGTGCGCTGTTTATCTGGATGATGTAGTGGTATATGCAGATACTTGGGAGGAATATCTGTCCCTTATTCAAGCCTTGCGCGACCGCCTAGCTGCGGGTTGCCTCACGATCAATCTGGCTAAATGTGAGTTTGCTCAGGCGACCGTTACATATCTGGGAAAGGTGGTTTGGCAGGGTGAAGTGCGTCCGGTTCGGGCTAACGTGGTAGCTATTGATGCTGTTCCACCACCAACTACTAAAAAGGAATTGATGCGTTTCCTGGAAATGATTGGTTATTACCGTAGCTTTTTTTAGGAACTTCTCTGTGGTCGCTCCCTTGAGATTTGCTGAAAGCTAAGGCTGTGTACGTATGGTCTTCTCGTTGTGAACAGGCTTTTGAAGATTCAAAGAGGTTGCTTACCTCAACTCCGGTGTTGGCTGCTCCTCATGTGGATTTGTCATTTACCTTGCAGGTGGATGCTAGTCATGTGGGGGCAGGTGCAGTTTTGCTTCAAGCAGATGTGTCTGGTGTTGAGAGGCCTGTTAGTTTATTTTCCAAAAAGTTTAACCATTATCAGTTTAACTACTCTGTCATGGAAAAAGAAGCGCTAGCACTCATATGGGCGCTACAACATTGAGGTGTATGTCGGGTCGGGAGTAGTACCTATTGTGGTCTACACCGGCCATAACCCTCTCACATTCTTGAGGTCCATGATGTGTCCTAACCAGAGGATAATGAGATGGTGTTTATTTTTTTACAAGCATTCCATCTCTATGTGAGGCACATCAGGGGGACTGATAATGTTGTTGCTGACGCACTCTCTCGTGCGCCCTGTTCCTGAATGTCCACGTGACTGACCACTTATTTTGTGTTTGGTATGGCCTGTTCTATCGCTCCTGTTTGTTCCCTTCTGGTCTCGTTTTCTTCATTCCTCTTAAAGGTTGCTTCTGGTGCGTAAAGGTTGCTGAGGTCTGCGGAGGACGAGGTTGGCAGGTGGAAGTGTGAACACGTACCCCCTTATGGAGTTGGGATGCAGGGGGGGGGGGGGGTCTTCTATTGTGATCCAGGGCAGTGTTTTGTTTGTGTGACTGGTGTGGTGTTCTGGGGTCCTTGTTGGTCCTGGAACTAAATACAATTAGTTTACTTAAGTTGATAAAGATCTTTTGTTATTCTTATCTCCACGTTGTCTCCCTTTTTCTTACGAACTTCGAGCCGGTTCGTGACAATCACCAAACATTTCTGTAGAAAAGCCAACGATAAAGGCTTGCGCTCCTTTATTTGACTTTGCGCTTTTAGGGGAAGGTGCACTTGATTCAGAAGCCCTGCGTGCCAGGTACGCAAAGTGTTCTGAACCATTTCAAACTCCACCTACCTGGCGGACCAGAAGAGCTGTTGATAAATCAAGTGTGTTGGCCAATTAGATACCTCAAAATGTTATTACCGTGCCTAGTAACGCTTCCACAACCCCACAAAGTTTGATACTAGCCTACGTGAGATTTCATAACTTTTAAAACCATGGCCAGAGAAACTGTCAGAGAATACAGAAATGCCCTGCTGTTTTTATGAGTGAGTTTGTTTAAGTTTTTATTCAGCACTGTCAACATTTGTACAAAACTCGCTTCTCCCTACTTCCTCGTGCCACAGCCGCAATTAATTAGTAGCTAAGTGTATCGATAGGCCTGCGTTTTTATTATTTGCAGCTTGTCATGTCTATTTTAATATTGATGAATATTTCACTTTCTCTAGTCATACAGTAGGAACATGAATTTGTGCATGAGGCAAAAACAATGCGGTGCGACTCGAGTTTTGCCATCAGTGGTAGGACGGTGTCCTCTCTGGCCAGTCTCACCGGTGGAAAGGAGAGAGCAGGGACAGTGAGGCGGACCCTCTGCTGCTCTCTCCCTCCCTCCGCTGAGACTGACCATCAGATGCAGGTACCATCAGTCCAGTAAAATAAAGTGAATTACTTCAATTTAAGCTCAACTGTGCCTCGCAAGTGGTACAACTTATCCATTTTGTTATCAAAGCTCAAGTTTTTACATATAATACAGTCTTAAAAGAACAATATTGGCAGGCCAAGCACATACAGTTGAAGTCAGTTAACATACACCTTAGCCAAATACATTCAGTTTTGACACTTAATCCTAGTAGAAAATCACGGTCTTAGGTCAGTTATGATCACATTATTTTAAGAACGTGAAATGTCAGAATAATAGCAGAGAATGATTTATTTTTCATCACATTCCCAGTAGGTCAGAAGTTTACATAAATTTAAAGGCAATACTAATTGAGTGTAACTTGGGTCATGATTTCATCTATTTTGTGAAGTGCACCAGTCCCTCCTGCAGCAAAGCACACCCACAACATGATGCTGCCACCCCCGTGCTTCACGGTTTGGATGGTATTCTTCGGCTTGCAAGCCTTACCTCCAAACATAACTATGCTCATTATGGCCAAACAATTCTATTTTTGTTTCATCAGACCAGAGGACATTTCTACAAAAAGTACGGTCTTTGTCCCCATGTGCAGTTGCAAACCGTAGTCTGGCTTTTTATGGCGGTTTGGAGCAGTGGCTTCTTCCTTGCTGAGCGGCCTTTCAGGTTACGTCAATATAGGACTCGTTTTAGTGTGGATATAGATACTTTTGTACCTGTTTCCTCCAGCATCTTCACAAGGTCTTTTGCTGTTGTTCTGGGATTGATTTGAACTTTTCGCACCAAAGTACATTCATCTCTAGGAGACAGAACGCATCTCCTTCCTGAGCGGTATGACGGCTGTGTGGTCCCATGGTGTTTATACTTGCGTACTGTTGTTTGTACAGATAAACGTGGTACCTTCAGGCATTTGGAAATCGCTCCCAAGGATGAACCAGATTTGTGGAGGTCTAAAAAAAATGTATTCTGAAGTCTTGGCTGATTTCATTTGATTTTCCCATGATGTCAAGCAAAGAGGCACTGAGTTGGAAGGTAGGCCTTGAAATACATCCACAAGTACACCACCAATTGACTCAAATGATGTCAATTAGCCAATCAGAAGCTTCTAAAGCCATGACATAATTTTCTGGAATTTTCCAAGCTGTTTAAAGGCACAGTCAACTTAGTTTATGTAAACTTCTAACCCACTGGAATTGTGATACAGTGAATTATAAGTCAAATAATCTGTCTGTAAACAATTGTTGGAAAAATTACTTGTGTCATGCACAAAGTAGATGTCCAAACCGACTTGCCAAAACGATAGTTTGTTAACAAGAAATTTGTGGAGTGGTTGAAAAACGAGTTTTAATGACTCCAACCTAAGTGTATGTAAACTTACGACTTCAACTGTATACTGTAGCCAAAATGATGTGAATGTTTTTGGCCTACTGCACAAACTTCATTCCTACAGAACTGTTTTTATTAATGTTGAATTGGTTTACATGTTTTTTAAAAGAATCTGAGCTTGTTTTTTGACTGCAAAAAGTGATCTTGACTCAAAGGTTGCGATAGAATTTATATATTGCCAAAAATAGTATGACTCCAAGTATCGATTTTCTTTTTTTTAAAGTTAATTTTAGCTAGTGCTAGTTGGCTGTACCTGCGCAAAAATGTTTTTTGTATAACATTAGTTTAGCTTAGTTTTAAATGGTGAGCCAACATGTTTACAGCACTTGACTGATCAAAATAAGTTTTTATTATTATGCCTCTCTCCCTCTGCCGCAGACATGTAGTGAGCAATATTTATTTAACATCGAATTGTGATGAATCGTGATACGATATGTACTGCAATTCTATATGTATCGGCACCTAGCTAAATGGCTACCTTAACAGAGTCATATTTGCTCTCGCCGTAACCTGCGCGTTGCTGATATTTACAGATTGATATGAGGAGCACAGCGCCGTGACATGAGTTCTGCTGGTTGGATTTCTTCACTTTGACACCTGCTTGCGCCAAACCCGACGAGCTTGACAATTCTGCATTGTTAGTTGCGCATCAACTGCCTTCCTTCCAACTGGAGGCCTGCCTTAGTCCCCACAATGCAACACACTTGTGGGGTTTAGGAGTGATAAGTGAATTCCTTACTAACAGGCCCTTTGGTACGCTCCATATCGGGGATTGACGGAAGGGTACAATTGTACTTCAACAGTTCCCTTGACTCAGCCTGTACTCCTTGGAGCTAACCGCGTTTGAGTCAGTATACGGCGGCCAGGAACAAAAACTCCCTATTAGTTGGGCTAAATGGAGAGAACCTGGGAGGACCAGGCTCCTCGGAGTGACCACTTCTCTGTGGCTGTGCTGAGTCAAGATTAGAATATTTCACCAGTGGAACCCAACCCACTGGTGGCACCTTTTTTCAATAATCAAGAAGTGCATCCTGAGCTCTCCTTTAACCTCTCACTTTGCAATGCACTAGAAGGTTAGGTCCTTTGGCTTAGACCTGTGTAGTTTGACGGACCTCCATTATTACATGGCCTCCATCTTATCTTTATCTTTCTTGTTTCTTTTATGCCCTTAATCGGGTGTATATATAGCCCATTTCAGTGTTGTCTGCATCTTGGTTATCAATCAATGCTTTACACATTTCTTGTATTCCCATCACCATTCTTAAGTAGTGGTGCCCTGGCCACTTATTCTTGTTTACATTATTTCTTGCCCTCCATAATCACTATAATCATCTCTTGATGGCAAGGCCCTGTTACCTGGACCTTATCAGTGTATTGGCCCTCTGACCTTCTGCCTCCTTTACTTTGGGGTCACCTGCTAACAGGTGAATCTCCGGGTAGGGGTTGGAAGAACCCTTCAACTAGGCTACGGTCCTTTTTATCCGAGTAAATTAATCTGCCTTGACCGCCTTCCCTTACCTCCCCTGTCCCAAAGTGCTTGGACCTGCAATGTCTTGGGCTTAATATTGGGCCACTCTCTCGGGGCGAACCCATTCCAGGGTACCCTTCCCTTCACAAAGAAAAGAGAACTCTCCCCGGGCTCCAGCCAGCTTCTCCGGGATCGGTCGCGTTACCGCACTGGACGCCTCGCGGCGCCCGCCTCCGCCTACTCCGGATTCGGGGATCTGAAACCGACTCCCTTTCGATCGGCCGGGGGCGACCCTCCCTTCCGAACGGCGTTCGCCCATCCTTTAGGACCGACTGACCCATGTTCAACTGCTGTTCACATGGAACCCTTCTCCACTTCGGGCTTCAAAGTTCTCGTTTGAATATTTGCTACTACAATCGTGATAATTTCGTATCGTGAGGTCCCTGGCAATTATTCCGGAAACAACCCGTCTGTAGAGATACTAGTTAATATTATCCACAAACTGGAGCTGTAACCACCATTTTTTTTCCATATTATGCGAATAAATGTCAAGTTACAGGCTTAGTTAACTGGCAACGTTGCTCATTGATGCCTGACTACCAGCCTGCAAAAAGTACGCCGCTATTTTCTTGTGCTTGACAGCTAGCCCCGTGAACGAGTTACCTTAGTTGATCATGTTTATGCAGATAGCTAGCGAGCTAACAATTCATGCATTATAATTTGTTCAATTCAGAATCAGTGGCAAAGTACGTTTAACACAGAGAAATCACTGAAATAATACGAAACAGAATTTACTCACTCCTGTCGTGCGGCCATGTTGCTCGAGACTGGTGTCATGTGACACGTGGCTTCGTTTGTGAAGCCGATCAGCTGATTTTGGCTGAAGCGAGTGAGTCCTGAACAAAATGTTTCAAAATGTATGTCGGCATTATGTGATCAAGCAGCGAACCTGAATGATGCTTTAAATAGAATGGCCGTTTATTTGATCCACTAACTTATATGTTAGGGTTGTATTGCATTGCAAGGTCTTTATAACTTTATAATTTTATTTCAGAAAACCCCCAGGGAGTTGTTTCAGTTTCAAATCCACTTTTTTTTTTATCAGTAAACATCAAACAATATTTAAATGTTTGTTGGATATATATACTGTTCCGCTTTTGGTTTTTATTATGAACCAACTTTTGAGGTGTTATTTCATTCTCAATTTCATTGAATATTCTTGATATATTTTCTCACTGAGAACTTCTACAGAAGTCTGTTCTAGTGCCCATCCCACACAAGTTATGTAACTTATTATGGCCTTTCTTTTATCAGAAGCAGCAATTATTTCAACACCTAGTTCAAGGTTCAAGAAAGCATTTGCAGATACAGTGTGACTGAGGCTGCATTTACACAGGCAGCCCAATTCTGATATTTTGTCTCAAGATCTGATCTGATTGGTCAAAATACCTATTAGTGGCAAAAATATCTGAATTGGACTGCCTGCCTGCATCCCAGCCCTAACAGTATTGACTGACTGACATGCCCCACTTGGATTAGGAGGGCAGTGGGGTGAATTTGTCTCAACTGCACAGATTAATGTAACCCATTTCAGAGACCTTATTGCAGTGTAATTAACATTTGACCCATGTTAATGTGTACTAGGTATATAAGTACAGGCAGTAAAGTTGCACTTTCCACCGCTAAATTCAGTACTGTATGAAGTACATGCTGTACGGAGTACAGTACTGAATTTTGGTGGGTTTTGGTGAGTTTTTTGGGGGGTTTTGGTGAATTTTGGTGGGTGGCTCTCTCTTGGCAGGATTGTTGTGGTGCCATATTCCTTCCATTTTTTTATAACAGATTTAATGGTGCGCCGTGGGATGTTCAAAGTTTCTGATATTTTTTTATAACCCAACCCTGATCTGTACTTCTACACAACTTTGTCCCTGACCTGTTTGGAGAGCTCCTTGGTCTTCATGGTGTCGCTTGCTTGGTGGTGCCAAGAGAGGGCCGCCCACCAAAACTCACGGACCAGGCAAGGAGGGCATTAATCAGATAACCCTGAAAGAGCTGCAAAGCTCCACAGCGGAGATTGGAGTATCTGTCCATAGGACCACTAAGCCGTACACTCCACAGAGCTGGGCTTTACGGAAGAGTGGCCAGAAAAAAGCCATTGCTTAAAGAAAAAAATAAGCAAACACGTTTGGTGTTCGCCAAAGGGCATGTAGGAGACTCCCCAAAAATATGGAAGAAGGTACTCTGGTCAGATGAGACTAAAATGTAGCTTTTTGGCCATCAAGGAAAACACTATGGCTGGCGCAAACCCAACACCTCTCATCACCCCGAGAACACCATCCACACAGGGAAGCATGCCTGTGGCATAATCATGCTGTGAAAGGCAACAAATTAGGAAAAATGCCAAGGGGGTGAATACTTTCGCAAGCCACTGTATGCAGAGTTTCAGGCCCCCGAGTGAACATAATTGTACACTCGCAAAGCCGACTAAAAACGAGGGCTGAGGGGTTTACGGTGCAAACTTCCCTTGCTTGGCTAATCGTTTGGACCGCCCTCCAAGATGGCGACGGGGATTCCCCCAAGGGCATAAGGCGAGGGTAAGTGGACGAGGGTGTGTCTTTTAAGTGTTTGGACCGCAGTCAGTCTCACCCTGGATGGTTCAGGAAGTACTGACATCTGGGTAGCTGCCCACTTCATGCACGTCGATGCCCAGCAGGTGTCCCAGGCCATGGGACATGAAGACAGAGCCCATGTGGACCTTCATCATGAACTCCACACTCCCACGCAGGATCCCAATCTTCACCAGCTCTTGCAAAACCCGGTCAGCCAGAAGGTGCATCTCTGTCCACTTGACCTCTGAAACACAAGACTCATCCAGTCACGTTTTGTGGGCTGGATCTAGTATTCACTAATAAAGGCATAGCCCATTTGATTTGCTCGCTAGCATATATGAATGATGGGAGCTGACACTTGATTTAGACATATTTGTAAGCATGCATGTGTTTAATGACCTGGTTTAACTACTTAGGGAGTAGCGGCGTGCTAGCGGGCCACTCCCGACACTACCCGGTGAAATGTAAGGCGCCAAATTCAAAATCCAAAAGTTGAATTATTAAACATTCATCAATATACAAGTGTTGCATAGTCATCAAAAGCTCTGATTCTTGGCAATATCACAGCGTTGTCAGATTTCAAAAAGGCTTTACGGCGAAAGCACAACATTTGATTGTTTGAGGATAGCACCTCTCATATTTTCTACATTAGCATAAATTCATATCCAGCGCGGGTCACACAAAACCCATATAAGAGCTAAAAAATATCACTTACCTTTCGAAGAACTCCTGCTGAGGGCTTCCCAAGTGTCCAACGAAGACATCCAATGGTTCTTTTGTTAGAAAAAGTCATTTATTATATCCATAAATCTCAGTTTGGTTGGCGCGTTATGATCATAAAATCCACAGTTGAGTCGCCCATTGAACCGTGAAGAGAACACGTTCAAATTATACCTGTAAACTTTCTACAAACAAATCAAACATCATTTTTTAATGTATCCTTAGGTATCCTTTTATGTATATTTACTGTAATATTTAAACCGGACGATAACGTGAACAATAGGAAAGGAAAATAAACTGGGGCGCGCTTACAATCTCGCGCCCGTCAAACGTTGTTGACAAAAGTGGTCCCCTGACTACTTCCTCTTCCTATCCGTTCTGCTTACTGCTACAGCCTCCAGACTCTGTATAAAGACTGTTGACATCTAGTGGAAGCCATAGGTACTGCAGTCTCAGTCCTAGGTAAAATACAAATTAATAGGCACCGTGGAGAAGGTCATTTACAAAAAAAACTGCAAATCCGGATGGATTTTCCTTGGGTTTTTGCCTGCTATATCAATTCTGTTATACTAACATACATTATTTTAACACTTTTAGAAACTTCAGAGTGTTTCCTATCCAATAGTACTAATTACGTGCATATCCTATTTTCTGGGCCTGAGTGGCAGGCATTTTACTTTGGGCACGCCAGACTCTCCAAAACCGTCACCTATGCTGCCGCTCCCTAAGAAGTTCATGAGAGCCATGATGGTCCATGATGACTTCAGCAAAGCCTCATAGAGTGCTTTCTCCACCCATGACAAACAGACAATAAATTGTCCCCAGCATGCACATCAGAATGAATAAAAGTTTTGAGTGGAGGCGGTTTGCCCTTCAAAGGTGCTCATGTTGTGTCACCATGGGCGCTCCACACAGCCACTTTAAATCCCCATCAGTATCCCTACGCACACAGCAGCCTGCCTCAGGTTCAAATACAATCAAGCTGCGCTATGTTTATGAATAAACCCATGGGAGAGCCACTCAGTGATACAAGACTCTAAAGTATCCATCTTCTGTGTATTAATATTTAAAACCTGCTCAACTTTCAACCTCTAAGACAAACGTTCAAGAGGAATCCAGTGGGCACGTTAAAGAGGCTGTCCAAGAGTTCCCCTTTCAAACACCATCATCTTTTTCACATCCTCTTAGATGTTTAGTCTTTCAGCGGTTCTGGACCAGTTCTGACTGACAAATAATGCCAAAAAGCCCCATCTGTCTGCTCTCTGTTTCCACTCTCTAAGCAGAGCTGACTTGTGGACTGGATCTAGTATTCACTATTCAGTAATTTGATTGGTACTATATGTAGAGAGAATTTCAGTCATTTCAAGTCCTTTTGCCCCACTTTTGTTGAATAGGAAAAAAATAAAACCATATACACTGAACAAAAATATAAACACAACATCCAACAGTTTCAAAGATTTTACAGAGTTACTGTTCATATAAGGAAATCAGTCAATTGAAATAAATTCATCAGGCTCTAATATATGGATTTCACATGACTGGGAAAACAGATATGTCATAGATACCTTTAAAAAAAGTAGGGGTGTGGTTAAGAAAACAAGTCAGTGTCTGGTGTGACCACCATTTCCCTCATGCTGCGAGACACATCTCCTTCACATAGAGTTGATCAGGCTGTTGATTATGGCCTGTGGAATATTGTCCCACTCCTCTTCAGTGGCTGTGCGAAATTGCTGGATATTGGCAGGAACTGGAACACGCTGTCGTACACGTTGATCCAGAGCATCCCAAACATGCTCAATGGATGACATGTCTGGAGAATGCAGGCCATGGAAGAACTGGGACATTTTCAGCTTCCAGGAATTGTGTACAGATCCTTGCGACATGGGGCTGTGCATTATCATGCTGAAACATGAGGTGATGGCGCGACAATGGGCCTCAGGATCTCGTCACGGTATTTCTGTGCTTCCAAATTGCCATTGATAAAATGCAATTGTGTTCGATGTCCGTAGCTTATGCCTGCCCATGCCATAACCCCACCGCCACAATGGGACACTCTGTTCACAATGTTGACATAAGCAAACCGCTAACCTCTGCCATCTGCCCAGTACAGTTGAAACTGAGATTCATCCGTGAAGAGCACACTTCTCCATCATGCCAGTGGCCATCGAAGGTGAGCATTTAACCACTGAAGTATGTTATGACGCTGAACTGCAGTCAGGTCAAGGCCCTGGTGAGGACGGCGAGCATGCAGATGATCTTCCCTGAGATGGTTTCTGACAGTTTGTGCAGAAATCCTTTGGATGTGCAAACCCACAGTTTCATCAGCTGTCTGGGTGACTGGTCTCAGATGATCCCGCAGGTGAAGAACCCGTATGTTGAGGTCCTGGGCTGGTGTGGTTACACGTGGTCTGCGGTTGTGAGGCCGGTTGGATGTACTGCCAAATTCTCTAAAACTACATTGGAGGTAGCTTATGATAAAGAAATTAACATTACATTCTCTGGCAACAGCTCTGGTGGGCATTCCTGCGTGTTGTGTGACAGAAATACACATTTTAGAGTGGCCTTTTATTCTCCCAATGCACCTGTGTAATGATCATGCTGTTTAATCAGCTACTTCATATGTCACACCTGTCAGGTGGATGGGTTATCTTGGCAAAGGAGAAATGCTCACTAAAAGGGATGTTACACATTTGTGCACAATATTTGAGAGAAATAAGCATTTTGTGTGTATTGAACATTTCTGGGATCTTTTATTTCAGCTCATGAAACTATTTTTTATAACTATTTTACCGTAAAGGCGAGTTCCAGACCTTTCTAAAACTATGTTATTGTTTATGGCCATCTCATGTAAAATAATTATGTTTGGGTATGTCTATTTAGGCAAAAATCAAAATGTTGCCCTATCATTCAACTGGTATTAAAGCTGCCACTTTGCCACATAAAACTGTACTGTAAATGTAATAATAGCTCATAATAAATATGTAATGAAACATCTTACAGCTTCAATCACACTCTAGGGCTAGGCTATATGATGACTGAATCCAGGGTAAGATCACATCAGGAACAGCATTGCATCCATCATGTTTCCTAAAATAACAGGGGAAAAAACTACAGTAAGACACCGCTATAGTATGGACAGCAGGGGGAGGTGTGACTCTCTTTGGATACAGTACTTTACAGTCACTCTAAAACGGAGAAACAATGGATCTCTGAGAGTATTTCTTGATACCAAAGGTAGCTAAACTTCATGAAAAACCCAGAATATTTTGATTGCCTTGTGGGTACAGCAGTGATTCCCAACCTTTTTCTGTTACTGTACCACCAACTAAATTTTACTCTTTATTTTTTTTATTTCACCTTTATTTAACCAGGTAGGCCAGTTGAGAACAAGTTCTCATTTACAACTGCAACCTGGCCAAGATAAAGAAAAGCAGTGCGACAAAAACAACAACACAGAGTTACACATAAACAAACGTACAGTCAATAACACAATAGAAAAATCTGTATACAGTGTGTGCAAATGAGGTAAGATTAGGGAGGTAGTAAGGCAATAAATAGGCCATAGTGGCAAAATAATTACAATTTAGCATTAACACTGGTGATAGATGTGCAGATGATGATGTGCAAGTTAGTGAGGGAGATATAAGTCTTTAGCTTCAGTGATTTTTGCAAATCGTTCCAGTCATTGGCAGCAGAGAATTGGAAGGAAAGGCGGCTAAAGGAGGAGTTGGCTTTGGGGATGACCAGTGAAATATACCTGCTGGAGCGCGTGCTGTAGGTGGGTGTTGCTATGGTGACCAGTGAGCTGAGATAAGGTGGGGCTTTACCTAGTAAAGACTTATAGATTACCTGGAGCCAGTGGGTTTGGCGACAAATATGAAGCGAGGGCCAGCCAACGAGAGCATAGAGGTCGCAGTGGTGGGTAGTATACGGGGGTTTAGGTGACAAAATGGATGACACTGTGATAGAGTACATCTAATTTGCTGAGTAGAGTGTTGGAGGCTATTTTGTAAATGACATTGCCGAAGTCAAGGATCGGTAGGATAGTCAGTTTTACGAGGGTATGTTTGGCAGCATGAGTGAAGGAGGAAGCCGATTCTATTAAGCCAATTCTAGATTACATTTTGGATTGGAGATGCTTAATGTGAGTCTGGAAGGAGAGTTTACAGTCTAGCCAGACACCTACAGTGGGGGAAAAAAGTATTTGATCCCCTGCTGATTTTGTACGTTTGCCCACTGACAAAGACATGATCAGTCTATAATTTTAATGGTAGGTTTATTTGAACAGTGAGAGACAGAATAACAAAAAAAAATCCAGAAAAACTCATGTGAAAAATGTTATAAATGGAATTGCATTTTAATGAGGGAAATAAGTATTTGACCCCTCTGCAAAACATGACTTAGTACTTGGTGGCAAAAAGCCTTGTTGGCAATCACAGAGGTCAGACGTTTCTTGCAGTTGGCCACCAGGTTTGCACACATCTCAGGGGGGATTTTGTCCCACTCCTCTTTGCAGATCTTCTCCAAGTCATTAAGGTTTCGAGGCTGACGTTTGGCAACTAGAACCTTCAGCTCCCTCCACAAATTTTCTATGGGATTAAGGTCTGGAGACTNTTTTTTTTTGACGGGGATGGTGTTCTTGGGGTTATAGGCAGCATTCCTCCTCCTCCAAACATGGCGAGTTGAGTTGATGCCAAAGAGCTCCATTTTGGTCTCATCTGACCACAACAATTTCACCCAGTTGTCTTCTGAATCATTCAGATGTTCATTGGCAAACTTCAGACGGGCATGTATATGTGCTTTCTTGAGCAGGGGGACCTTGCGGGTGCTGCAGGATTTCAGTCCTTCACGGCGTGGTGTGTTACCAATTGTTTTCTTGGTGACTATGGTCCCAGCTGCCTTGAGATCATTGACAAGATCCTCCCGTGTAGTTCTGGGCTGATTCCTCTACGAGGTGAGATCTTGCATGGAGCCCCAGGCCGAGGGAGATTGACAGTTCTTTTGTGTTTCTTCCATTTGCGAATAATCGCACCAACTGTTGTCACCTTCTCACCAAGCTGCTTGGCGATGGTCTTGTAGCCCATTCCAGCCTTGTGTAGGTCTACAATCTTGTCCCTGACATCCTTGGAGAGCTCTTTGGTCTTGGCCTTGGTTGAGAGTTTGGAATCTGATTGATTGATTGCTTCTGTGGACAGGTGTCTTTTATATAGGCAACAAACTGAGATTAGGAGCACTCCCTTTAAGAGTGTGCTCCTAATCTCAGCTCGTTACCTGTATAAAAGACACCTGGGAGCCAGACATCTTTCTGATTGAGAGGGGGTCAAATACTTATTTCCCTCATTAAAATGCAATTCCATTTATAACATTTTTCACATGCGTTTTTCTGGATTTTTTTGTTGTTATTCTGTCTCTCACTCTTCAAATAAACCTACCATTAAAATGATAGACTGATCATTTCTTTGTCAGTGGGCAAACGTACAAAATCAGCAGGGGATCAAATACTTTTTTCCCTCACTGTAGGTATTTGTAGTTGTCCACTTATTCTAAGTCAGAACCATCCAGAGTGGTGATGCTAGTCGGGTGGGTGGGTGCGGGCAGCAATCGGTTGAAGAGCATGCATTTAGTTTTACTAGCATTTAAGAACAGTTGGAGGCCACGAAAGGAGTGTTGTATGGCATTGAAGCTTGTCTGGAGGTTTGTTAACACAGAGTCCAAAGAAGGGCCAGAAGTACCCCATGAGTCTCTCAAGTACCCCCTGTGGATAGGCTGAGTACCCCCAGTGGTCCTAGTACCCCTGGTTGGAAACAACTGAGGTACAGTATATACAGTAATTGCTGATTCACCATGTATCATCCACTATAGACTTGTCATTGGGAGCTCCTAGATGACCAAAGTACAGAGCTGAGTTGTGTCCTCTGTTGAATATATGAAACATTTATCATTATCACGACAGTGGGCATGCGGGTCAAATAATAAAATAGAACCACATTTGTGCACAAAATCACCCTCATACTTTTTTCTTAAATGAAGAAAAAGAGAAGCTCAATATAACAACAGTTTACAGGCCAAACTGTAATCATCATATTTACTTAACATTTAATCCAAAATAGACTGATGTTGTTCACCACCAGCAGTAGCAGTCCTGGACCAGCAGAGAGGAACTGGATCTGCCAGTAGCACAAACAGTACAGTAAAGCTTGGGCTCCAAAATGTCAAGACACCCCAGTCCCTGCATACAGTGCCAGTTCCCCTGCATCCTAAATGTTATCTCTACTGCCAGCTGCATGTTCTGATGATACAGTTGAACTGTAGAGCTTTGAACTGAAAACCTGAGGGCTTGGGACCGTTACAGTGGCTTGAAGGATGTCCTATAAGAAAGCAACGCTGTAACTTGCAGTAAACAAAAGGGAGGAAGACATAAAACACACTAGTTGGGATGTCGCTTTGCAAAGAAAGCTGAGGCGACTTCAAAACGAAATAGTGGTCATAGCTATTACCATTGCCAATGGCCCATTGAAGTGGTAAAAGAAGATGAATTTCATGAATTATAGATTATGTTCACCATAAATTCAATTCTGTGAAGTGAGGGGGAAGTGCCTTACGTTCCACAGATACAGGTGTAGGAGGTGTGACGCATTCCCCCACTGGAGTAGCAGTAGTGCTGGAACAGGCTGCAACAGAAAAGCACTGACAATAGGATCACACACAACAACAGATTTAGCAATGAACCCATTGGTAAGACATTATCTTCTTTACCCCTTTACATACAGAACAGAAGAAGATCTTCTCAGAAATTAGATGAAAACATGAACCTTCCACCTTGAAACTCTCCATCTATATTTATGTTTTTATCTTGAGAATGAAAGAGTGATTATTCACCAATCAAATGCCTGAAATTCAAGATGATGTAAACAGAAGAGTAAACGTTTTCACAGCAGGTAATTTGTTGTCTCGGCAGTAACTAAACCTGAGCCAACAACTACAGGTAATGTAACTGCCAAAATACAGGAAACACTTCAGTAAATTAGGGATATAAAGTATATTGAAAACAGATTATTGAGGTGTGGTTAGTTAAGCATGAACATCCCATCATACTTAGGGTCATGTATAAGTATGCCCATTGTTTTGGCTACCATGGCTAGAAGACATCTCAGTGACTTTGAAAAGAGGGGTCTCAAAGGAGCATAGGGGGGGGGGGGTCTCAGTCACCAGATCTCAACCCAATAGAGCAGCGCCTGAGACAGCGTTTTCCAACACCATCAACAAAACACCAAATTATGGAATTTCTCATGGAAGAATGGTGGCACATCTTTCCAATAGAGTTCCAGACACTTGTAGAATCTATGCCAAGGCGCATTGAAGCTGTTCTGGAGGCTCGTGGTGGCCCAATGCCCTGTTTGCAGACTTTTTGTCAGCGTTTCCTTTATTTAGTCAGTTACCTGTACATCATACTGTAAACCTGAGCTCTTGGATTTCCTCCTCTCCAGCTTGATAAAAATATCAGCAGAGAGCAGTGTTAATTTGTTAGACATATAAGAGCAACATGGAGAGTTCTACAGAAAGCCAGCAGCCTCCAGCTACAGTAGGAGAGAGGGAGAGGAGAAAGTGAGAGAAATGGGAAAAAAGAGAGATAAGAAAGGCAGAAAGCTCAGTCTCTCCTCCAAAGCAAACCAGGGGAGGCGTCGCTCGTGGAGACGCGGTGCAGTCAATTAGGCAGATAGTGGGGTGGCGAGCGGCGCTGCTATCATAACTCAGATTATTTACACAATTCAGCCACCCAGATGAAAGTTTAATTAAAACAGAAAAAGCTGCCAGCGAGAGAGAAACAGGAAATAGATGCTGCTGAGTGGGTGGCGGCTGCTGCAACACCTTCAGGTGAATACATCTCTAGATGATTACAGCACCAGAAGCTTTCAATGAGATGCAGTGGAAGAAAGGATAGAAATATGTGGGTGGTTTGAGAAGAATAATTTGTACCCCAAAATGGAATACAAATGTTATTCGTTTTATATTTACCATACTTAATTTAATATATATATTTTTTTATTCTTACTGTACTACTGTTATATATATAAATGTTTTGCACACACTATATAGACTTTTCTATTGTGTTATTGACTGTACGTTTGTTTATTCCATGTGTAACTCTGTGTTGTTTGTGTCGCACTGCTTTGCTTTATCTTGGCCAGGTCGCAGTCGTAAATGAGAATCTGTTCTCAACTGGCCTACCTGGTTAAATAAAGGTGAAATAAAAGAAAACATTTAAATATCAGGCCTACACCTGCCTCCTTCAGTGAGATAGCCTGGTCCTTATTTGGCCTTGAACCTCACTAGTGTCAACCAACAATGTTTTTATCATAATAAAATATGTCTAGAATACTTTTACCACAAACTAATGTTGACCGGCGTCCGGACATTTCAAACAAAAAATCATCCGAGATCAGACAAATGCTGGTCAGCTCAAAATGGTTTTCCAAACAGCAGTTCAAACACTTCTGTTCTCTTCCAGACATGCTGTTTTAAGAAGTCCTAATGCGTTCCTCTAATCATCATGCCAGGAGACAGATCGAACAGCTCTGCATCTCTAACCGCTCTATATTAACATCAGAATGAACGGTATCCAAGGCGATGGGGAGAAACTCCATAGCTATCTCCCCTCACAGTGGCAACAGAGAATCACATAGATGATTCATAATTGATGAGAACCAACAAATATGTTTGTGAAAGAAACAAACACAATCATAGCTAATAGGGTGGGTACAACAGTCATTAGTGTTGTTGGAGAGATTGCCCATGCTCATGTTTTATCATAAGACTAAAGTTCTCTCTACAAACCCTATCATCTACATCAAAGGGCTGATCCAAAACACTGATCCGAGCCACTCCGCTTGGTTTGAACATATCAACATACTGCAGTCCCGACCTGCTTGCAAACTTGTCAAAACATTTGCTAGCAAACTCAGAGTTTCTTACACTGAAAGGAAAGCTCTGACTAAAGCAACTCAGCAGGAGATCTATTTGAGGCGATGTTTGCCTGATTAGTTATGCCTAATGCAGACGAGGAGGCTAATAATTATTACATTACACCTCCCCCTTGTAATGAATAAAGCTATTGCTGTTCTGGCGAAGGCAGAGAGACTAATATCACTCTGAATCTATCCTATTGCTGCTGTTTGAATAGTTCCACTGAGACACACATGGGTCAGCCATCCTGTGGTCGTGTTCACCATAATGCGCACCTGTCACAATGTACATGGCACAAAATGTACACATACTGTACATGCATGTTCACAGACACTCACACGTTCACACACACATGCACACAAAGGAAAAGGCTAAGGTGGAAAATAAAGTCTTGAACTTCACAAAACAAAACTTAACTCAAAGAAGAAGTTCACTTTATTTGAACCAAATCTGCATTTTGGATGTAAATGGCATGTTATAGAAGAGTCCAGACACTTTTTTTTATACTTACCCCAACCAGCGATACACTTCCCCATACTCGTTTTGCAGTGCCAGGGCTTAGATAAAACAATGTTATATTCCATTTTGTGCGACTTGAGCGGTTTCCCCTATCCAGCTGTGATATTTCTATGTGTGCATAGACACGGAAAAGTATGGCCTGAGTCGCACAAAATGGAACATAACATTGCAGATAAAGTTCAGAATGACACAATTTCATGTTTACAACATCTAAAGACCCACATCACTATACTGAGAGCGTTGCAATTTCTAACAGGATGTATTTTGTTGTTTTTTTTATAGCTTTTGTTCATGTTTTATCTAAGCCCTGGCACTGGAGAATGATCATGAGGAAGTGTGTCGCTGGTTTCTCAAAACCAAGTAAAATCACAAAAATTGTCTGGACTCTTCTATAACATGCCATCCAAAATACAGATATGGTTAAAATAAAGTGAACTTCTTCTTTAATGCTGTCCTTGCTTTAAACAACACTTTCATTGTTGAGTTAAACCAAGTCGATCCATCCGTCCTCTGGGGTGCCCCCAGGGCACTCTACTGTTGGCACAAACACCATGTGCCAATTCCTCCCTCTTCCACAGATGGTAGGCCAGGAGATGGATTTTCCACCCAGAGCCGGTTCTGCTTGTTTCCATCTTGTTAATATCCCTGTGAGAGGCCGAGGCGAGCCAGGATGCCCACTCTGGGGGCTAGCTCTGGAGACTTGGACAAGATAAACATGGTTTGTCGAAGGCAGGGAGACCTTCGGAGCTAGCGTAAATGACCTTGCATCTTCCTGAGGAGAGTCTGGGGCTGGGGCTGGGCACGGTGGCTGCCTTGGTAACTATCTGCCGTCAGACAGACTGCTGCTGATTAATGCCCAGATCAGCACTGTCCTGCTCTGCGGTCTCTACAGCTGCAACACTACTGTAGGCTACAGTAAATAATGTAGCACGCTGAGGGCCAGTTTTCTGGATACATATTTAGCCTTTGACTAAAAGGCATGTTCATTGTAGATTCTCAGTTCAGGACTAGGCTTAATCTGTGTCCATGAAACCAGCCCTAGGATCGTCGACTGACTTTGTTGATCCTGGGTCATCATTTGCCTGTGTTGCCTGTGCTCATTCTGGATCAATAATTAACATTCAGTGCAGTTCCTTTTGTAAAACATCAACATCTCCCTACTCAACATTTGATGGATGTGGTGTATAAATATGAGAATGTTATAAACACTTTATAACGAGCGCTGCTTGAACATGATCAATAGTTTTGGCAGCAGTGATGTCCTTATGTAAAGACACTACTGACAGTGCCATTTCAGTAGCATTTCAGAGTGACAATCTTCACTCCAAGCCATTAGCAGGAGAGTGCCAGGATGCTTGGATTGACTTTATAATTCCACTACAGCAAATAGTTACTAGCAGCACCCTGCCCTTACGGGCGGCAAATCATTGTAAATTGATTCAATGCAATTCCCACTTCAGAAATGTGTTTATTTGAACTAAATGGATGATATCTGGCAATTAATTTGTGCCAATTAGAAAAAATCCTTGGAAAATTACCTGGAAAGTTTCTGGGAAATATGTCTTGAAAATTACCTGGAATCTTACTTGGTTCAATCACTGATCATAGTACTTGAACACCCCTAGGTGTTTTCACGGATCCACCCAGAGAGCCAGGCCCCTATAGTGTGTAGCAGCCAGCTAACTCCATTTCCTGTGGGATCATTGCACTTGGTTTCTCTTGGAAATTCAATTGTTGAGATCAAATTTCATCCTCTCCAGTCTGGGATGACTAATCTACCAGCTCACTTTTGTTGCCTATGTTTTAGACCTAGTGCTTATTTGAGTCATTATGAACCTTGCTTTATTTGAAAGGATTTGAGGGTTAGTTTAAAAGTAAGGGAAAACAGGCCAGCGGGCCATGAGATATGTAGTTGTTCATATGTGAGGGGAGACCTTTGCCCTCCAGATCCATACACTTTGGCCATCAATGTTTTTAGTATAGACTTAAGATTTTGTCATTTAATAGGATCTCTATGGTTTTTACCAAAAGCATTATGATGCATACATTGTGAGGCATTTACATGACATCACATGATGAAATGGAAGCAGATGGAATGATGGGTAATTCAGTGATTCTACAGGTTCCAAATTTGCCTACAAATGCATAGAATTAGGAATTGGAATACTAATTCAATAGGATCTCTATGCACAAATGAATATATTATATGCATTTGTGACAGCACAATATTACCATGGATACCGACTCTCCAAAACACAAAAGCCGGGAAAATAAACATAGCGGAATATTAAGGGGCCATTGGCATGTAAAAAGACAGCTCGCTTCTTTCGAGCCTAAAATTAAGAAAATCTGCACAAAATTATAGGAGGAGATTGGATCATGACGCAGTTTGTGGCTAAGAGTATTATATAACCTTTTCATTGATGGGTATAGTCAACACAGACAACAGGGATTTATAGGGATATATCAACATAAGCCTATTCAGATTTCTCTCAATATTTCAGTCAGAGGCGTTCAATATTATTCATGATGTGTTATTCTTTCCTCCTGAATGTAACGAACTATATCGTTGACGCAAATATAATGAAACATTTGACCTTGCTAGAGCAGGTTCAGTAACCTAATGGGACGCAATTTAAATTAAGTAGCTAATATCCTCAATTCAATGAACGGACCACAGGGGCGGAATACAATATGACATTTTATTAAATAGTTTGGGGAATGTCCTTGTCTCCGAGGGAAGATCCTTTGAGCCAGATGGTGTGATGACAGGTAGCCCTATGCGGGGCTGCTGGCATCAAACCCCCCCCTGCTGGGAGAAAAGAGTTCCAGTTAAGGGCCTTATAAGTTTATTTAGGTGGTGGGGAGGTAGAGAGTTGTCTAACTTTTTAGAACATGGCTAAGGTTGATTCAGTGGTACTCAGTGATCTGTTGTGTTGGATTTACCACAAACATAACGCTTTGTATTCAGGACATAGAGTTAATTTATTTTCCACATTTTTTGCAGTTTCACTAGTGTCTTATTGCAAACAGGATTCATGTTTTGGAATATTTTATATTCTGTACAGGCTTCCTTATTTTTGCTCTGCCTATTAGCTTATTGCTGTGGAGTAACTACAGTGTTGTTGATCCATTCTCAGTTTTCTCCTATCACAACCATTATACTCTGTAACTGTTTTAAAGTCACCATTGGCCTCATGGTAAAATCCCTGAGCGGTTTCCTTCCTCTCCGCAACTGAGTTAGGAAGGACACCTTTGTGTTGATACACCATCCAAAGTGTAATTAATAACTTCACCACACTCTTTTTTTTATTATACCCATCTACCAATAGGTTCCCTTCTTTGCAATGCATTGGAATACCTCCCTGATCTTTGTGGTTGAATCTGTGTTTGAAATTCACTGCTCGACTGAGGGATCTAACAGACAATTGCACGTGTAGGGTACAGAGATGAGGTAGTCATTCAGAAATCATGTTAAACACTATTATTGCACACAGAGTGAGTCTATGCAACTTATTATGTGACTTGTTAAGCACATTTTTACTCCTGAACGTATTTCGGCTTCCTATAACAAAGGGGTTAAATATTGATTGACTCAAGACATTTCAGCTTTTCATTTGTTATTAATTTGTAAAAATGTTTAAACCCTTTGACAAGATGGGATATTGTGTGTAGTCCAGTGACACACAACATCAATTTAATCAATTTTAAATCCAGGCTGTAACACAACAAAATGTGGAAAAAGTCAAGGGGTGAGAATTGAATTTTGCTTCCTGTATTTAGTTAAAGTGAGCATTCAGACCAGCCTTACTAATTGAGCTTTCGTAAACTACATTACATGTGGTAAAGAGATAAATGGAACACAGACCATGGGGCATAGAAAAAGACGATGATGTGAACACGTATTGGTGTTGACATCCATACCAGCATTATACTCAGATTTTGACCCCAATGAGGAGATTCTTGATCCATCCCCCACGAGGGGATGCATGTGTGGCGTTTCCATGGCGTTTCCATTGTTTTGGTCAACTTTGATTAATCTCTACTGCATGTATAAGAATCCTTCCGATTCTAGAATGTAAATGCTATCCATTCCAAAGCTGTTTTGAAGTCTTTAGTGACAGCGTGACTCATTGGAATGCTATAGAAAGACCTTGACCTTCATCCATTACACTCTGAATCAGATACAGTCATTAGTATGCATCACAAGTACCAGGAATATAATACAGGCTAAACCAATTAATCTACTCATCTGGTGACCAGAATGGACATAATTTATGCCCTGAAAAGTGACTAAAGGAAACATGAGGGGACCAAATGTTTGTCCATTTTCTAATACTCTGTTTGGACTCACACATGTAATTAAAAAAAGAAAAACCGGCCAAAGTGGTGCAAATATGGCAGATGGTTTGGATAAAGATCAGGACAGTCAGTGCAATCTGGGCAGAGCAGAAATCCTGATCAAAGCCCTCTTTGCAACGTCAGGTTAAGCAACAGCCACATCCATAACCCGGGACAGCTGTTTATTACGGAGGGGATTTGGTTTATGGGACAAGCACTCATATTTCATCTGGATTTATTCCTTGTCAGTTAAAAAAAAAATGGATTGTGCTAAATCCACTCACTTTAGCTATTCAATCATTTCAATTATTATGCAACTACTTCTCAGCAGAGGTCGCTTGTGACGGAGAGATTCTGAGTGTTCAGACAGATCTATGATTACAACCAACCACACCTTCAACCGACCTTCAGATTTAATACTTCAGGCAGATAAAGAATAGAGTACAGTATTGCCTTTCACTGCCACTGTGTCAGCCACAATTCTATTGGCATTGAGACATTTTATCTAAATCGATTACAGAGGATTGCTGCTATTTCCTATGTTTTGTGACAGTTATAGAAATCACACATTTCGTTGTTAGTCTAAGTAGCTACAGCACTACCAACAGAGGATCCTCTCATCTTCTATCAATTGGAATTTGGCTGCAGGGGGAACATTGTCTTTGTCTGGGAGCAGAAACATCCAACAGATTACTCTAGTTGACTAGTTTGGATTTCTCTGTGCATCTCCAGCAGACTGGTCTGGTCTACTACCTACCCCATGGACCAACCCACTGGGGGCCAGCCAGACAGACAGACTGGACTCCAGGGCCCATAGTCACAAAACTTTCTTGAGAAGAAATTCATTTTAAGTGCCCTTTTTTCCTTAACTTTATACTTAAGAAGAAACTTACAAAAAGTTGCTATTCCTCAATACATTCCGCCATGTCCTGGTTGCAAAAATTCTAATAGTTCTCCTAATTTCAGTTTATGTGACAGAACAAGGAAATATAGCGTAGAGAATCATTGTACCATCTAAACCATTGTGAAATATATTTTACATAACCAAAAAGATTGTATTTTCAGCTGTTTGAAGCTGGTGTACAAAACCGAAAGTAAAAGACACAAAAACTAAACTTGAACACTGGAATAATAGAATTTATGCACATAGAACAGATATACAGTGGGGAAAAAAAGTATTTAGTCAGCCACCAACTGTGCAAGTTCTCTCACTTAAAAAGATGAGAGAGGCCTGTAATTTTCATCATAGGTACACTTCAACTATGACAGACAAAATGAGGAAAAAAAATCCAGAAAATCACATTGTAGGATTTTTAATGAATTTATTTGCAAATTATGGTGGAAAATAAGTATTTGGTCAATAACAAAAGTTTATCTCAATACTTTGTTATATACCCTTTGTTGGCAATGACAGAGGTCAAACGTTTTCTGTAAGTCTTCACAAGGTTTTCACNTGAAATGCTTCTTACGAAGCCACTCCTTCGTTGCCCGGGCGGTGTGTTTGGGATTATTGTCATGCTGAAAGACCCAGCCACGTTTCATCTTCAATGCACTTGCTGATGGAAGGAGGTTTTCACTCAAAATCTCACGATACATGGCCCCATTCATGCTTTCCTTTACACAGATCAGTCGTCCTGGTCCCTTTGCAGAAAAACAGCCCCAAAGCATGATGTTTCCACCCCCATGCTTCACAGTAGGTATGGTGTTCTTTGTCCTCCAAACACGACGAGTTGGGTTTTTACCAAAAAGTTATATTTTGGTTTCATCTGACCATATGACATTCTCCCAATCCTCATCTGGATCATCCAAATGCTCTCTAGCAAACTTTAGACTTGCCTGAACATGTACTGGCTTAAGCAGGGGGACACGTCTGGCACTGCAGGATTTGAGTCCCTGGCGGCGTAGTGTGTTACTGATGGTAGGCTTTGTTACTTTGGTCCCAGCTCTCTGCAGGTCATTCACTAGGTCCCCCCGTGTGGTTCTGGGATTTTTGCTCACCGTTCTTGTGATCATTTTGACCCCACGGGGTGAGATCTTGCGTGGAGCCCCAGATCAAGGAAGATTATCAGTGGTCTTGTATGTCTTCCATTTCCTAATAATTGCTCCCACAGTTGATTTCTTCAAACCAAGCTGCTTACCTATTGCAGATTCAGTCTTCCCAACCTGGTGCAGGTCTACAATTTTGTTTCTGGTGTCCTTTGACAGCTCTTTGGTCTTGGCCATAGTGGCGTTTGGAGTGTGACTGTTTGAGGTTGTGGACAGGTGTCTTTTATACTGATAACAAGTTCAAACAGGTGCCATTAATACAGGTAATGAGTGGAGGACAGAGGAGCCTCTTAAAGAAGAAGTTACAGGTCTGTGAGAGCCAGAAATCTTGCTTGTTTTTAAGTGACCAAATACTTATTTTCCACCATAATTTGCAAATAAATTCATAAAAAATCCTACAATGTGATTTTCTGGATTTTTTTCCCTCATTTTGTCTGTCATAGTTGAAGTGTACCTATGATGAAAATTACAGGCCTCTCTCGTCTTTTTAAGTGAGAGAACTTGCACAATTGGTGGCTGACTAAATACTTTTTTTCCCCACTGTACCGCTTCTTAGTCTTGCCTTCAATGAGAATGACAGATCTATAACTACATTTCTATGTGAATTTTGTTGGGTCGCCCAAAAGGTTACATATTGCAGCTTTAAGTTTCTACCTATGTTTCTGCCTAAGAAAATAGTTAAAGAAGAAATTAAATTTTTGAAATTATAGTTTGGATTTCTTCTTGGATTCCAAGGCCCTTGTCTTAAACTCATGGAAGTGAGAAAATAAGCTCATGAAAGCTATTGAACATGTTTAATTTACCCAAAAATGTAGACCAGTAATCTCAGAAAGAAATATGCTCCCTTAAGCGAAAAAGTAAATTTTGTGTGCATTGCACTGTCACGCACTGATTTTTATCTGCAACACGTCCGCAACAAGTCCGTTTGGTGGACACACTGCTCTCTCTCTCTCTCTCTCTCTCTCTCTCTCTCTCTCTCTCTCTCTCTCTCTCTCTCTCTCTCTCTCTCTCTCTCTCTCTCTCTCTCTCTCTCTCTCTCTACCTCCCCTCTCTCTCCCTCTCACATTTTTTTATGTGCATTGCAAAAGCAAATACACAGGGAGATCATTCCAATTAGTGAACCGGAGGCCATCCAGCACCTTCATCTGTATTTCACAGGCCTGCTCCCAACTCTAATTACACACAAATATTCATTCTAAAGGGCCCCTTTACCAGACATCCTCATGTTCACACAAACCACAATTAAACCCAGTAAAGGATAGAAGATTAAAAGAAAGGGAGCTGGTCACCCACTCCTTTTACTCTAATGACTGAGAGCAATTGGTTGAAAAGTTGAGCTGAGAGTATCAGAGGTATTGTTTACAGCCAAAGGAATTGGAACGATTACTCAAGAAGGCTAGAGAGTGCTGCTGGGTCATAAATAACCATAAGGTGAACACGTAGAGAATGAGGTTAGACAGGCAGATTAATGTGAATAAAGAACCCTACGTATCAGCCATAAAAACAAGTTTGGTTTTAATAGGGCCTTTAATGCAGAGAAAGGCCCATCAATAGATATTGGCTGTTAATGCTGTGTGTGACCACGTTAGGGAGTTACTGCTGTGCTATGTGGAAGTAAATACCTACAATGTGTCTACAATGTGTCTACAATGTGCTCCAATAACACTGTATGATATTAAAATAATGATCAGTACATCCTTAGGTCTGTGCATTTCTTAGAATGTACTATATTCAAGCCTCAGATCTAACAGTGCCTTCTATTTCATCTGGAGGGCATCATTACCAGGTGAGCCTTATTCCCTGATCGATAGCTAGCTGCTCCTATGATGCTAACATCCCGTTCATGACCTATTCACAGGCTCTGATGTTTGAGACTGTCGCTTTTCTATTGGCCTCTTATTTCTACAGTCAGAATTGTAATTACATCAATGTGACATCACTAGAAAAAGCTACATGGAACACATGTAGCTACCCAGTGGACAAGACTGGTGGAAATTATGTAATTACAATCAGATGACAACGGTATTAAACTGGTTGTTATGACATCAGCTTTGCCCACTGGGTAGTACCATGTCATCTACTTTTTCTATACAGGATCAGTGGGGTGCTCTGAATGTCAGGATGAGAATGGATGAAGGTTTTGTCATTTGACATGTAACAATACAATAGATACACTTCTTGTAGATATCATAAAACCCAAGGAAAATATATGATGAGGCAACAGGACAGAACACAGAGAGAGAGAGAATCCCTCACATCAATCAACTAATCCTATTAGGAGATATTGCGAGGCCGATTAGGATTTTCAGAATGTATAATATATTTCACACAACTAAATACTTCAAAGTTTGTGGAAAACACAAAATTGTCATTTTAGTCACCAGTTATAAGGGTATGGGAAAAATAATTTCTTGAAACTTGAAAGTGCATCTCCAGGACTCCTTGATCTATACTTCAGAGGAGAATACAAAACTCTGTCATTTCTTTCTGATTTTCAATTACAGATTAAGAAACAAGGCCTATAATCAGTTTCATAGATAATTACAGATTAAGAAACAAGGCCTATAATCAGTTTCATAGATCATTTACACAGAGCTAAAAAAAAAATCAGTTTTATGAGCTCAATATTTCTACATAACCATTTCCATTCTGCAGTATTACATAAAAGTAAAGCCCAAGCACGGATAGGAGATCTTATTATACAACTTATGTAATACAACTAATTATAAATCAGCTAAATACAATTTGAGGGCAACTCAAAGTGAACAGAAGAGAGGGAGAATCTTATCTCAGGGGTAAAGCCAGAGGAATATAGATGTAGTTAATGTGGAATGAGTGTGGGGGTGGAACCCCTTCAGTACTACAGCCTAGCACAGAACAGAACAGAACAGAAACCCTCAGACTTCCCCATTAATCATCAAAGCCCAACACGCTCCGTTCAGCTCGCTATCTAATTCAGTATATGGCCCCATATGACAAATTCTCAAAGGATAACTTCTTAGTAAAGCCCAGCACATTGCTATCTATGTGACTCCACATGACAGGTATTCAGTGTTTAGGTGTAACGGGATCAGTGTGCTGCTAACAGCTAAGCTTCCTCCACTGTCCGACTGCCCCATACTAGGCTGGAACCAGTGATCCTCTGCTTCGAAATACATTTGACAGCCCTCCTTGACAACCTTCCAACATGCTGAGCCACCCAAAAGGTACCAATCCATCCGCAACATTTCAAGCTAGCTGTGGTGTGAGCTTATGGCACATTTCCACTACCATCACATAGGCACAAACTATAGCTTGCTATCTCAAAGGAGCCTATAACCTCTGGGAAAAGCCTGGCACACTGATTTTAGCTCGCTATCTATGTGACCCCACAAGACAAGTACTTCTAAGAACCAACAACTCTAGTGATGGTTCATACCTGCATGTAAGGAAGAACATTGTAACCTACAAAAAGTAAAATGTGACTTCTATGCATGGGTGCATATGGAGTGCATAACTT
Organism: Hucho hucho; assembly: GCA_003317085.1. Taxonomy (NCBI): domain Eukaryota; kingdom Metazoa; phylum Chordata; class Actinopteri; order Salmoniformes; family Salmonidae; genus Hucho; species Hucho hucho. Next base: position 748,666 of record QNTS01000522.1, read on the forward strand.
ATCCTGTAAAAACATGTTTTCAGGTTTACAGCAATCTAATACATGACTTAAAACACTTCTAAAACACTTTGAAACACACTGATCACAAACAAGCCTGTATCTGGAAGGCTGCAGAGCAGACTCAAAGCGAGAGAATGGGGGAGGAAGGGGTGAGGGGAGTAGTATGGCTTCTGACTGGGAAAGCATGTGGCCCGTCTTATCTCACCACCCACCCTCACCATCATTACAGAGGCTCCATTTCTGATGACACCCACCGCCCAGGGGTGCAACGCAATGCCACACTGATCAGCCTTTTGAATGCCCTTGCTAGCTGGCATGATTTTACTTTCCTGCGGACCTACAGATGCAGGATCTTAATTTGATCACTTCAGTTGCTTCGTGATTTACATAAATTCACTGAAAACCCACCTTAACACACAGTTAAAAATAACAGTATTGCACTTTTTATGTAGCCAACTTTTGGCCAGCTAATAGCCTAACCATCGATAAACCTATATTATGGACTAAACCTTAAAATCCTGTTGCTGCAGGATTATATATATATATATATATATATATATATATACACAGTTGAAGTCGGAAGTTTACATACACCTTAGCCAAATACATTTAAACTCAGTTTTTCACAATTCCTGACATTTAATCCTAGTAACAATTCCCTGTCTTAGGTCAGTTAGGATCGCCAATTTATTTTAAGAAAGTGAAATGTCAGAATAATATTATTTATTAAAACTTTTATTTCTTTCATCACATTCCCAGTGGGTCAGAAGTTTACATACACTCAATTAGTATTTGGTAGCATTGCCTTTAAATTGTTTAACTTGGGTCAAATGTTTTGGGTAGCCTTCCACAAGATTCCCACAATAAGTTGGGTGAATTTTGTCCCATTCCTTCTGACAGAGCTGGTGTAACTGAGTCAGGTTTGTAGGCTTCCTTGAATTTTTCAGTTCTGCCCACACATTTTCTATAGGATTGAGGTCAGGGCTTTGTGATGGCCACTCCAATACCTTGACTTTGTTGTCCTTAAGCCATTTTGCCACAACTATGGAAGTATGCTTGGGTTCATTGTCCATTTGGAAGATCCATTTGTGACCAAGCTTTAACTTCCTGACTGATGTCTTGAGATGTTTCTTCAATATATCCACATAATTTTTCTTCCTCATGATGCCATCTATTTTGTGAAGTGCACCAGTCCCTCCTGCAGCAAAGCACCCCCACAACATGATGCTGCCACCCCCGTGCTTCACGGTTGGGAGGGTGTTCTTCGGCTTGCAAGCCTCCCCCTTTTTCCTCCAAACATGACGATGGTCATTATGGCCAAACAGTTCTATTTTTGTTTCATCAGACCAGAGGACATTTCTCCAAAAAGTACAATCTTTGTCCCCATGTGCAGTTGCAAACCGTAGTCTGGCTTTTTTATGCCGGTTTTGGAGCAGTGGCTTCTTCTTTGCGGCCTTTCAGGTTATGTCGATATAGGACTCGTTTTACTGTGGATATAGATACTTTTGTACCTGTTTCCTCCAGCATCTTCACAAGGTCCTTTTCTGTTCTGGGATTGATTTGCACTTTTCGCACCAAAGTACGTTCATCCCTAGGAGACAGAACGCATCTCCTTCCTGAGCGGTATGACGGCTGTGTAGTCCCATGGTCTTTATACTTGCGTACTATTGTTTGTACAGATGAACGTGGTACCTTCAGGCGTTTGGAAATTGCTCCCAAGGATGAACCAGACTTTCTGAGGTCTTGGCTGATTTCTTTAGATTTTCCCATGATGTCAAGCAAAGAGGCACTGAGTTTGAAGATAGGCCTTGAAATACATCCACAGGTACACCTCCAATTGACTCAAATTATGTCAATTGGCCAATCAGAAGCTTCTAAAGCAATGTCATCATTTTCTGGAATTTTCCAAGCTGTTTAAAGGCACAGTAAACTTAGTGTATGTAAACTTCTGACCCACTGGAATTGTGATACAGTGAGTTATAAGTGAAATGATCTGTCTGTAAACAATTGTTGGAAACATATATTGTGTCATGCACAAAGTGCATGAAATGTCCTAACCGACTTGCCAAACTATAGTTTGTTAACAAGAAATTTGTGGAGTGGTTGAAAAACGAGTTTTAATGACTCCAACCTAAGTGTATGTAAACTTCCGACTTCAACTGTATATATACACCTAGGTCAAATTAAGGTCCTACATCTGTATCAGTAAGTGCCGTAGCATGCCACAAATCAAAAGAAAAGCCACGACTTGTTATCTTCTTGCAGCTTTTCCCGGCCTTTGCTGTTGGAGCCATATCTCCCTGTGCTTTGAAGTCGGAGCCACTGGCAATGTCTCAAGCGCTGCTGCCATCAAGCGAGCGCCTCTTCATTAAATCCTTGAGCTGCTTCTAATTACTTAGTGCGATGGAGGCGCCTGGCTGGGTAGAGAACAATGTGCATGACACAAATGCCAAACACCATGAAGATGGACACACCGACCAGTGACCACAGAAGATATAGAATGCTCTACATTTAAATTAAACTCACAAGATAATCTTTAGTGCATGATCAACCTTCATTAGAACATTTGGCATCTCATAGCTATAGAGCTCATGGAGATTCTTGAAGGTTGGATTACATAAATTGTTTTTCAGACCATTCAAGTTAGTATTCAGGACTGCTGCTAGGTGGGCCACTATACACACAGTATTCTATCTAATTAATGCAAGAGAGTGATTTTACTTGCCTGATGTCAGAATCACGGCTGACTGAATGCTTCCCATCAAGTTTGGTGAGTTACAGCAGTGAATTCTGGGATGGATCTGAGCAGAGCCTTTCATCCCGAAACTCTCTCAGTTCCCCTGTCACCTGCACCGTCTCCCAGCCACTCTATTTATAACTTGTAACCATAACAACTGCTGTATTCCTTGGTTAATCTGAGGGAATTCCTGTCACTATGTGTCTTTTGTTCCTGGGAGAACAAGCTCACCTTGTTACATGTTTACAGAGTGTTCTTCAGTGTTGTCAAAGAGACAACGAGATGGAAGGAAACATTTGAAATATAATTATACTTTATGCAAGAGAAACTTTTAGCAGGATTCCACAGGATTGTAATATTTGTTATCAAGAGGCTGAAATCACGTGTACAAACCTTCAGTACAACGGTTTTTATTCTGCACAATGAATAAAACGACAGGGCTATAGGGTGGATGGGAAAATAGTAGAATGCACAATTTGAAATTTAGAAAATTGTAGTGCATGTGCAGTTTTCCTCTTCGAATGTCAGTCACTGAAATACCTTAGTTTGAGCTATTAATAACCTGTCATACAATTTCCTGTAGATCAACTATCCTAGTATGTCAGCCAATGTTTTTTAGCTAGGTAAGTACAGATGTAGGATCTTAATTTGATCACCAGGCAGGATGCAGGAAATGTAAAACTTGTAGTGTATTTGATGTTTAATAAGGCTTCTGAAGTTTGTAATTTCCACTTTGAAATTTCAGACTTGAATGTATCAACGCCTACAAAAATGTCAATTAGTTATTATCAACATAATAATTCACATTTCCTGTTGCACCAGGATTATTTTCCTGCTGTAGCAAACTGGCTCAAATTAAGATCCTACTGTGTAAGTTAACTAGCTATCTAAACCATGTAGTTTGCATGGACAGATTACGTACCCAGGTTTTTTTTATTTTGTATTAATGTTTAAGAGCATGTTCTTTCTCAACCGATGGTGGGCAAAACACAAAAACCTCAGAAGAACAGGGTCTAAGCTATAACATATGAGAGGGGGTGAAGCATCGCAAGTTTAAGGCCATGTTTAGCCATTGCTCCCTCTTTTACGTCTGGTCTTCACAAGAGATGGTCACATAGCCTCATTCCAACTTGGTTCTGATCTGATATTTGCACAACGCAGAAGGACTGTTAATCCTTCTGTGGGGAGTTTAGGGACCAAAACAATTTATTCTCCAGCCAATGAGATTGATCAAAACTAAATTAACAAATACAGTATATATTTGTTTTGTGTTACAACAGAGCGGGATTAAAAATGATTATCAGAATCCTATTATTTATTAATTTTCTCTTGACCTTGTTAAAATGCAATTTGGAGCGCCTTAAAAGATTATGACGAGATGAGTCACATACGAGTGCTTAGTAGAAAGACATGGTAGAGCATAATGGTCCATTGAGAGTGAAGGACATGAGGATGATGTCCTGAAAATAACTTTCCAATCCCTTTCAATGGCTTTCCAAGGTTGTGTGACTATTTCAAAAGTACTCTTACAGAGTCTTGTGTCCAAACATCCTGTTTTCCTCCTTAATAATGAACAAGCATGCAATGTCAAATGGATATTTATTTGTATTGTGCATTTCCAAAAGCTATTGCATGGGAAGGAGAGACCAATGTGAGTTATTCATTAACGTACACACGCTTTGCCCTTCCATCTCCCTGGTGATCTAAACAGCAGTGGACAACTTCCACTAAATTCACAAGGCCTTTATTTAATAAGTGCAAAAATCCCTTCAAGGCCACCTGGGATGTCCAGGCGAGGGGAAGAGGAGAGAGGAAAGCTCTATGGTGGGTTAGTCTCTCTACCCTTAGGCATGGAGAAAGGAGAGATGATAGTTCTATGGTGGGTTAGCCTCTCTACCCTTAGGCATGGAGAAAGGAGAGAGGATAGCTCTATGGTGGGTTAGCCTCTCTACCCTTAGGCATGGAGAAAGGAGAGAGGATAGCTCTATGGTGGGTTAGCCTCTCTACCCGTAGGAAAGAGAGAGGATAGCTCTATGGTGGGTTAGCCTCTCTACTCTTAGGAATGGAGAAAGGAGGGAGGATAGCTCTATGGTGTACTCACCTCTCTACCCTTAGGAATGGAGAAAGGAGGGAGGATAGCTCTAAGGTAGGTTAGCCTCTCTCTCTCTCTACCTCCAGGCTCATGGCTGCCTCCCTAACTGGAGATCACCTGTCCTTTCTTTGAGACAGAAGTGGTCTAACAGCAGTAGTATGAGAGAGAGACGTATCCTACTTTTAAAAAGCTCTGCCTCTTTATCCCCTTTTTCTTTCATTCTTGAAGTATTTATCACTGCTATGAATAAGCACAGTGGTAGTTATGCCGCAGTTTAGCTTCTCAGTGAAAGCAAGACCAAAATCTATTAAGTGTAGCTTTTAGTAATAAAAGCCCAGAATAGCAGGGTTGTTTTCCCCTGAGAGAATCAATACCCTGAAATGTTTGTTTTTTCAACTCTAAGCTTAAAACCCAGATATTTGTCTGTATACCAGTATTTCGGTTAGTATAGTTCTATGATACAAAACATATAAATGAAACTTTTCTTAGTTTGAAAATATTCTTATGGACACTAAGTCCAAACATTGAGTAAATCAAGTCATCCTATTGGCTTTGCATACCATCTGCTAGCACTGTGAGTACCTGACAAAAGTGAATGACACAATTCATTAAATGAAACATTTAGATAAAGTAATCTTAAAAGTTAATCAACCTCACAATTAAAAAGTTTCAGACAACATTACTAACTAATCCTTTGTAAAAAAAAACAAAAAACTAAAATGCTTAGCTAGCTGACAAAAAGCAACAGAATCTTCCCCCAAAGTTTGTACTGCAATGAGAGTGCTCAACTCTTATCCTATCTTCATTGTCTTTCAGCTTCAGCTCTTCTGCCCTTCTCCACCCATCATGCATCTCTTCCTAATCCCCCGGGTTGCCTCCTGACCGTGATCACCAACCTCACACATCCCTCCCTGAGCCAGACCCTGACACGCATCATCCCTACTGCCACCACACACACCACAGAGGAGCTATGCTCTACTACTGTGTCCCCTACACGCCATTCACCTCTTCCTAAATCACTGTTCTGTGGAGAGATAAATACACCAGAGGAGGCTGGTGGGAGGAGCTATAGGAGTACAAACTCATTGTAATGGATAAAATAAATGGAACAGAGTCAAACATGTGGTTTCCATATGTTTGATGTGTTTTATACCGTTCCATTTATTCCATTCCAGCCATTACAATGCCACTGCATAGATACTGCAAGGCGGGCTTGATTTGAAGATGGATAACATGTCACTAATCAAACTCAAACTTCAGGCAAGGACACCAGCACTGTCTACACAGGGGGGAAATCCAATTTAGGGGTAATAATTATTCAAAACCTTCCTTCATAACACTACTGAAATAAATAATTACTTTCAAAATAATTACATTTGCAGCATTGTTGGCTGTTAGAGCCTCTGGCTGTGATCACTCACTGCAACAAAACTCAATTAATACAATTTCTCACTAATCCTGACAGATTGAATCCCAATGGATAATACACCTCCCGCCACTCCCCACCATGCAAAAACTATATTAAAACATATTAATTCATTACTTACAATGAATACTTCATATCTTGTTAATTAATTAATTACAGTGTCTAGGCCTCTATAAAAAGGTTTTCAAAATTGCAGAGTGCTGTTTGTTGGTCGATGTTGCAGAAATATTGCAATCATTATCCTTGTGGAAGATTCTAGAGGCATCTTCTGTCGCAGTAGCCTGTGAATGCAGCAGTGGACTCTGCAATAACTCCAAAGGTTTTTGTGTAGAAGATGGAGGCCAGGTGTGGTGGGGGAGGAGGTATGTGAGAGTGGGTGATGGTGTGTGGACACTTTGTGAGTGTTGGGTCACTGGCTCTTTCCCTCTGTCACTGAGCATTCCTCAGTGATAGAGCGTTGCGTGACCTCTCTGCCAGCCCTGCAGCCAAAGCAGCCTTGCCTTGATGTGTTCAGACACAATACCTCCTCCTTCTCCACTACCTGCACCTGTTCTGTCAGATCCTCTCTCCGTACTGATTAGTGCACAGACATTAGAGAAGCATCCCCCATCTAAAGCTAATATGATGATGTCATGGAGGCTGAGAGTGAGACTGATGAGAGGACTAGGATGCTAGGAGTACCGTCAGCAGAGCCAGTGTCTCATATAAACATCACAGACCCTCAAGCCAAAGTAGAAGCCATCGCTGTCCCCAGCCAGACCAAACAGTGGACAGGTAGATGGGCATAGTGCTAGGAAAGGGATTTGGTCACAGGAACAATCATATTTTTACATACTCCAACACACACACACACACAGCCCAAGGTTTCCTTTCCCCAAACTGACTGGAATCTCCAAGAATAATGTCAGAAAGAAAAGCAGGTCAGTCTCACAGCAGTGAGATGAGACTGAATGGTCTGGTCAGCGTTGCAGTCTGACAGGATACCTATACAACTATGTACTATAAACTCCCATTTGTGTTCTGCAGCAGCTCAAACTCAGCCCAGGGTTGAGTCCAAAGTGATACATTATTCCTTATATAGTGTACTACTTTTGACAAGGGTCCATAGCACTATACAGGGAATAGGGTGCCATTTCAGACACAGACCTGGCATTTCTATCTCTTTTCCTTTGACAGCGACCAGAGTCTGAAGAATCCCATCAAGATGGAACACAAAGCACCACAGCTTATCTCAGTTTGTTTTTAGGGGCCAAATAGATTTCAGTGAACTGGTGTGGGGATGGGCAGTAGGGAGGGAAGTAGAATGTCTTATCAGTAGTGCTGTGAATGTAATTCAGCCAGAGTTACATACTTTGATAGATAAGGAACATACTGGTTTACCATCACCTTTAAGGGCAGACAGTACAGTACAGTGCAAAGGCCTAAACCTCTGGCAAAGTAATTGCATTTCTTAACAGTGTATTGTCACACTTAGATGTGCTTAAAGCCTTGTATTTCACAGTACATGATACTGTACAGTACAAACAGTGACATACACAGACAACATGTACTCTCACCTCTCCATTTCATATTCTTTCTGTCCATGTCTCACATCTTTCTGTCCATGTCTCACAGAGAAACGACAACAGTACTTTGTTTTGTCTGTTTGTGAAAAATTGTAGAGAACTACTTGTTGTTCTCTTTAAAGTAATTGCTGCTGTGGCTAAAGGCTAATCGTGCACATTTTCTATTCACTGTTGTAATTCATCCATCCTACACTGTGGGAGGTGAGGGCGGTTGTGGAAGTGTTTCATTCTGGATTGGAAAATGAGGTGCAATAGCCTGCAAATGACATGCTATTGAGTCCATGTGATAAGATAAGTGTCATCATCTACTCAAGTCCAAACAAACTCACTGTCTGACAGAAAGGAAAATTATGCTTCAGGGACAAGGGGGATTATTCACAATTGCAGGCGATTTGAACAGCTAAGAGACACTTATTCAAACTCATGGAGTAAGTGTCTTAGCCAAGATAATAGCAAGTTATAATAGGAACTGTTGGTCAAGATAGCACTTGGTATGATGTGGCAGTGCAATGTGTACCCCTGTACAACTGGTATAGTTAGTTCTCTGGCGGTTTACCTTCCAAATGGGGGAAATAAATGTGACTCCATATACTCTATTTGCCAGGGACTAGACAAAATGCTACAGGCCTATACTATAGAGACTGTCAAGACCAATACTATGTGTGCCACTAACTCAAGCCCTCAAGACAACATGAGGAATGAAGACAAACACAAATTACCGATGTGTACTTGTAGTCTCAGTAGACACGAAATTCAAGATCAGCTCAATTGTTTTGTTTCATTTGAAAGTAGGAAATGTTGTGTTGTCCCCTCTGACATAGTCTGCAGTGTAACACAGCTAAAAGGTTACAGTGTTTCAGTTGAATAGGAACACGTTTCACTAAATGCTTCAGCTGGGTAGTAGCAAGAAACACTAGCCATGCACATGCATAGAACAAGAGAACAAATCTGCAGCCCACGTACTCAGGGTCATGCTTTGGAAAAATAAAACACATTGTAGCGACCCGCACAGACAGCTGTGTGTTATGTGTTATGCTGTTCGTTGGTTTTGTTGTACTTACCAGTACCCTGTGTTCGTGGGGTCTGACGTGCCAGTCAACCTGCTATCTGCCAACCACAGGAATGCCATGTTTAGCCATTGTTCTCTCTCTTACGTCTGGTCTTCACAAGAGATGGTCACAGTTGTTTTGTACGGGTATCCTTCATTTATTTGGCGTGGGCTACGGCCAAACAGTAGCCTGTGTGGAGTTGGGTTAATAAACCGTGAATTCATAAACTCAATCCTCTGTCTGGACAATTGTTCCTTTATTATCTAGCCAGGTCATTACAATATGTTTCTTACTGGACATTTTCAGATAGTACCTCCCTGCTTCACTCCGTTTTCTTACATTTCGTGCCTCCTTAACACAACCTATCTGTGATATGGTACTATAATAATCTAGGGCAAGCGCTGCAATGATCTGGAAAGGGCCAGTTTTATTTGGCTGTCCAACACAGCCAGCCAGATCTCTCCATAGACTCCACAACACTGATTGACCAGCCTCTGGAGAAACTTTTGATTTCAATTTGAGCCGGGGCCACGGAACGAGGACATCACATCATAGAGCAGGGAGTCAGGGAGGGACGTGACCGGAGGCGTCAAAGAGGCTCAGGTGCTGGAAACAGAAATTTAATGACGTCCCAGGAGGAAGACAGTGCTCAGGAAGGCTGACCCTGTCAAGTCCAACTGAAGCCAGTCACCTTGGCAGAGCAGGCAGAGCAGAGCAGCATACAAGTACATGTAAATGTGTTTTCTTCCACCCTACTCACACTTTGACATTTTCATCCCAGGAAATAATTTGCCTCATTAAACAGTTATGCCAGTGAAGGAAGGAAGTTTATTTCTTAATTATGCACAAACATTTTGGCTGCCTTCAGGTGTCCAGAAGGATAACAGACAGGGAAGATCATACAAAGAAAACTATAACTTTATAAAAAATATTATGTTGACATGCGGCAGCACTCTTATCATTGAGCTGCAGTAGCATCTTCTATGATGACAAATTACATCATCAGAGCGAGCAGTGAAATGGGAAAACAACAGTGAAGGACACTGCAGCCAAACGTGTCACCGAATCCTCCTAGCTCCATCCATATTGACTTAGTGCAAGAGCTCCAAGTGGAAGTAGGACGAGTCACATCTGGCTCCTGTTACAATACACTACATCAAGTTTATACATTGTCAGTATTCCCCAGCCCAGAGCATTTAACATCTTTCTGCACACTGCCTTCTCATCAAGCAGGACCAAGGGTCAAACGACTGCACAGCCCTCCTCTAGTCAGATTGTTAAGACTGGGGAGGCCTTGGGACAGAGCGCACATCTTCATCCCTCAGCTGGAGACAGAATATAGGGGCTTCAGAGTAAAACATCCTCCCTGTAGGGCCAATAGATGGAACATCAGTGCATTCTGTTACATTGTTCAATTTCAACAGTGGTATCTTGGTTTCACCTGAATAACCTGCATGGTAGACACACTGAATGTCCAAATGCTGTATGCCATGTGAATAGTAAAGAAGACCTGTGCCTTTCCTTCTTTAAAAAAATCACATTGCCCTGTTACACATTGTTTAACATTCATGACTAGAAGAGTAGTATACAATAATTCACATCGCATTCCAAGACTATAACACTATAATTAATGCTTCAGTATAGGGCAAGGAAGCTGATTAACTGCTTCCAGTTAGTTATATTTAGTTGTTTACCCAGAATGCCCAATAGCGTTTGTTCTCTGTGAAACTTCATGTTCAATTAAACAGACAGGCGGATTTAGGCTAACTAAGTAATTAAGTGGATATATTACACATTTCTAATATGGTTATTTAATTAAGTAAGATGCAACGAGAGAGACCAATTCAGAGAGGGGGCATATTATTGTGGCCCTGGTGGCACAAAATCAAAGGTCTGACTGCACAGAGATACACATTCACACTTAACAAATATTGTGGTTAAACTCAAATATACTAATTGATTAAAAAAACATATATATATATATTTTTAAAGGTATAATATTTGTAAATGATGTCATAAATAGGACTGGCGGAGTTATGTCACACATGCAGCTAACACAGACATATGGAAATGTCTGCTCTACCCAAAATTACAACCAACTAATTGCAGCATTACCACAAAAATAGATGAGACAAGTAGAAGGGGGAAAAGTAAGGAAAATTGTGATGAATAAAAACATATACCAATTTAATTTAAGGATCAAAAAATTGACAGCTATGCCATATACATTGCAAAATAGTTGGGAAGAGATTTTCGATGTACCGATTCCACGGCACATGATTTATGAATTTATACGCAAAGATTCGTCATTCTCTGAATTTTTCAATTAAAATTATTATACAAAATTCTTGCAACCAATAGAATGTCATATATATGGGGGATACAATCTTCCCAGCTCTGCAGATTTTGCTGCGAGGAGGCAGAATCATTAGATAATTTATTTTGGTACTGTCCATATGTACAGTGAGGGAAAAAAGTATTTGATCCCCTGCTGATTTTGTACGTTTGCCCACTGACAAAGAAATTATCAGGCTATAATTTTAATGGTAGGTTTATCCAGAAAAACGCATGTGAAAAATGTTATAAATTGATTTGCATTTTAATTAGGGAAATAAGTATTTGACCCCTCTGCAAAACATGACTTAGTGGCAAAACCCTTGTTGGCAATCACAGAGGTCAGACGTTTCTTGTAGTTTGCCACCAGGTTTGCACACATCTCAGGAGGGATTTTGTCCCACTCCTCTTTGCAGATCTTCTCCAAATCATTAAGGTTTCGAGGCTGGCGTTTGGCAACTCGAACCTTCAGCTCCCTCCACAGATTTTCTATGGGATTAAGGTCTGGAGACTGGCTAGGCCACTCCAGGACCTTAATGTGCTTCTTCTTGAGCCACTCCTTTGTTGCCTTGGCCGTGTGTTTTGGGTCATTGTCATGCTGGAATACCCATCCACGACCCATTTTCAATGCCCTGGCTGAGGGAAGGAGGTTCTCACCCAAGATTTGACGGTACATGGCCCCGTCCATCGTCCCTTTGATGCGGTGAAGTTGTCCTGTCCCCTTAGCAGAAAAACACCCCCAAAGCATAATGTTTCCACCTCCATGTTTGACGGTGGGGATGGTGTTCTTGG
>QNTS01000522.1:768783-826699 GCA_003317085.1 Hucho hucho
TTTTCCTCATTTTGTCTGTCATAGTTGAAGTGTACCTATGATGAAAATTACAGGCCTCTCTCATCTTTTTAAGTGAGAGAACTTGCACAATTGGTGGCTGACTAAATACTTTTTTGCCCCACTGTATATTATCTTAAGAATGTATAGCTTAAGGGTAAAAGTTTGAGTATTTAAAATTCTCTTGGATGTAGACATTAACACCAAAGGCCTCTTATATTCAAATGAGGCTTCTATCCAAACTTGCAGATATTATCACAACTGTGCTAACAGCATTAACAGTTGACTCAAGCGCCACACTTCTATTTGGCTTCCATTAATGAAGATGTCAACAGTGTATTGGTTATGTTGTGGATCAAAGTGTGTGTGCATATACAGACAGAGGACATTTTGCAAATATGAAAGGAACAAAGAGAAAATTAAGGCCAACAGAAAAAGAAAATAATGTTGCTGCCATGAATTAATAACTCACAAGCAAGGAGCAAGATCTCAATGTCAACCGAATTAGTTCCAGAATTAAATTAATCACCAACAAATCTGTATGCAGGAGCATTCACTGCATGCCGGTAATAAAACTCTGTAGACCTCGCTGAACAATGTACAATTACACTAATGAATAATTGATGGCAATTAAACGTACTGGCTGATTCCTTCAAAGGAGGCTTTGCGGCAGGTACTCCCACTATCTGTGTTCTGTCCATGCTGGAAGAAACATGATATACTTATCAGGCCCACTTTCACGTCTCAATCTATTGCAGGAGTAGAACACTGTGTAATCGATTACTGTCTGTCTGGGCCTAAAAGGAAAATGAACTCATCCCAAATCATGACAAGCTTAGAGAGAAACGCCAATAGAATAACATTGATGCAGATTGTAGAGAACAAGTGTTTAAACAACAAAATATGGGTCTTACATGTTCGACCTACAGTTCATTAAGACAAATATATTTGTATGTTAATACTGAATGATACACCCAGTATATTGAAAAAGTGAACGTGTGCAGCATGTTGGTAAGAGATACAGCATGATGGCCATTTCTGATCTAACAGACCCACATTGATTGAATTCACAGCATATTCATGTTACAATAAAAAGGGATTAGTTGATGGTGGAGGCATACCAAGGCATACCATTATGTTGCAAATGATGACAATGACTGCGTGTATAATAACCAAAATAATATAATTTAACTACTGCTATGCATCGCGGCCTTACAAATCTAACACAGTGTCAACAGAAGTGAAGTATCAAGTGTTGCATTGAGTGTTACCAAGGTTAGTAGAACTCCCAGCTTTATGTTGAAAACAGCATCAAAGGTCCTCTGTAGCTCAGTTGGTAGAGCATGGCTCTTGCAATGTCTGTATAGAGGGTTTGATTCCTGGTACCACCCATACTTTAAAATAATATGTAAGTGTGCATTATTGTCAGTCACTTTGGATAAAAGCATCTAAATGGCATATATTATCAGCAATCTATATGAGAACAGAAAGGATGAGGAGTATTGATGAAGGATCACCGTGATGATCAACTGTCTAATTGGGAGAAACAAAAGCTCATGTTTTCTTATTGTCCTGAACTGCTGACAGGAAGGTCTCTCTCATAAGCAGTGATGTGGTATTATGGCTCCCCTGGTACTAAACACATTAAATGGCAAAGCTCAAATGAGCTTAACACAGTTTATTACTCCTCTGCAAACAGCTTAAATGTTGGGCAACATGGCCCTGACTTGATCATGTTTATAGAGAACATTAATAAATGTAGAGAACTACCATTGATTTTCAAAGAGGATACACAACAACAGAAGCAGCCAGTGAGTTGGAGAACTAGTCGTTTTAACATCAGTAATGTCTCTGACACTATACTGTGATAAAGTAAAGCGATAAAGTAAAACATTTAACAAAGCTACCAGCTGGGTAAGTGAGGATTTTTTATCTACCACCCCACGTAATATTATAAAAGCTTGTTTAAATATACATATATCCATACTGTACATCTGAGTGATGTGACAGCTGAAATCAAGCAGTAAGTGAGGGAAGTGTTTATTGAGTTAAGTTGAAGGAAGTACTTTTTCATGCTTCACACCCGTAGCAAATACAGCAAACATGTAGCGTGACTTTTTATTTGGAATTAATGAGCCCAGCGAGAAGACTCTGATTAATGACACAAAATCAGAGGATGATGTTCCGCATCCAACAAATTATAAACATGCTGTGAGCAATATAAAAACAATACAACTTTTAGCATCATTTTAGGGGATGGTGGATTAGAGAGAATGACTTTAATGTTTGCGAGGCTCACTATGGGAAAACATTTCACCCTGACCCCTACTCAAACAGATGTCTATGTGTCAGCATTTTGATCAAGTCTAATGAGACCGTGTTGACTCAAACTCCCTGAGGGCACTGTTATTCCAAACAACAGTGATTCCCTGGGTACCAAGACAGCATTCACACAATGTTGAAGCCATACTAAAGTACTGTCCTTGTTCGCAGAAGCAGAAGCCTGGCATGACCAACAGTGTACCAACGTCATACTTCATTACCAGTCAGAGAAGACCAGAGACCCAAGCAGACTGTCGAAACACCCCTGCTGTGCTGGAGAAAACGGTAAACGCTACAACCCACTGGGCACACGCTGGTTGAATCAGCATTGTTTCAACATAATTTCTCAACATATTGTGACATGGAATCAACAGGGAAAATACATTGGATTTCAAAAAAGTCATCAACCAGTACTGTTTTCATCTAATTTCATCCAGCATTGTTGTAAACATTGAAATTAGGGTAAAACTTCAATTAAAGACATTGACTTAAACAGATTGTTAAATCAATCTAATTTCAACCTAATCATCAGAACAATATATACATTGAGATGTTTCTACAACTTGATTGGAGTCCACCTGTGGTAAATTCAATTGATTGGACATGATTTGGAAAGGCACACGCCTGTCTATATAAGGTCCCACAGTTGACAGTGCATGTCAGAGCAAAAACCAAGCCACGAGGTCGATGGAATTGTCCGTAGAGCTACGTAGAGCTGTCGAGGCACAGATCTGGGGAAGGGTACCAAACATTTTTTGTAGCATTGAAGGTCCCCAAGAACACAGTGGCCTCCGTCATTATTAAATGGAAGAAATTTGGTATCACCAAGACTCTTACTAGAGCTGGCCGCCCAGCCAAACTGAGCAATCCGGGGAGAAGGACCTTGGTCAGGGAGGTGACCAAGGTCCTTCTCCCTCTGTGGAGATGGAAGAACCTTCCAGAAGGACAACCATCTCTGCAGCACTCCACCAATCAGGCCTTTATGGTACAGTGGCCAGATGGAAGCCACTCCTCAGTAAAAGGCACAGCCTGCTTGGAGATTGCCAAAAAAGCAACTAAAGACTCTCAGAACATGAGAAACACAATTCTCTGGTCTGATGAAACCAATATTGAACTCTTTAGCCTGAATGCCATGCGTCATGTCTGGAGGAAACCTGGCACCATCCCTACAGTGAAGCATGGTGGTGGCAGCATCATGCTGTGTGGATGTTTTGCAGCGGGGAGACTAGTCAGGATCGAGGGAAAGATGAACGGAGCAAAGTTCAGAGATATCCTACTCCAGACCGCTCAGGAGCTCAGAATGGAGCAAAGGTTCACCTTCCAACAGGACAACGACCCTAAGCACACACCCAAGACAATGCAGGAGAGGCTTTGGGATAAGTCTCTGAATGTCCTTGAGTGGCCGAGCCAAAGGTGCTTCAACAAAGTACTGAGTAACGAGTCTGAATACTTATGTAATTGTGATATTTCATTTTTTTATATATATAAAATCTGTGAAGCATTTATTTGTTCTGGAATCTGAGGTGCAGTTACCTCTAATATCTACCAGTCAAAGGTTTTAGAACACCCACTCATTCAAGAGTTTGTCTTTATTTGTATTATTTTCTACATTTTAGAATAAGAGTGAAGACATTAAAACTATGAAATATCACATATGGAATCATGTAGCAACCAAAAAAGTGTTAAACAAATCTAAATATATTTGAGATTTTTTTCAAATAGCCACCCTTTGCCTTGATGACAGCCTTGCACACTCTTGCCATTATCTCAACCAGCTTCATGAGGTAGTCACCTGGAATATATTTCAATTAACAGGTGTGCCTTAATGCATTTGAGCCAATCAGTTGTTTTGTAACAAGGTAGGGGTTATACAGAAGATAGCCCTGTTTGGTAAAATACCAAGTCCATATTATGGCATGAACAGCTCAAATAAGCAAAGAGAAACAACAGTCCATCATTACTTTAAGACATGAATGTCAGTCAATACGGAAAAGATCAAGAACTTTTAAAGTTTCTTCAAGTGCAGTCGCAAAAACCATCTAGCGCTATGATGAAACTGGCTGTCTGTGATTTATTTAGAATTCAAGGCACACTTAACCAGCATGCTACCACAGCATTCTGCAGCGATACGCCATCCCATCTGGTTTGGGCTTAGTGGGACTGTCACTTGTTTTTCAACAGGACAATGACCCAACACACCTCCAGGCTGTGTAAGGGCTATTTTACCAAGAAGGAGAGCGGTGGAATGCTGCATCAGATGACCTGGCCTCCACAATTCCCCAACCTCAACCAAATTTAGATGGTTTGGGATGAGTCGGACCACAGAGAGAAGGAAAAGCAGCCAACAAGTGCTCAGCATTGGTGGGAACTCCTTCAAGACTGTTGGAAAAGCATTCCAGGTGAAGCTGGTTGAGAGAATGCCAAGAATGCAAAGCTGTCATCAAGGCAAAGTGTGGCTGTTTGAAGAATCTAAAATCTAAAATATATTTTGATTTGTTTAACACTTTTTTGGTTACTACATGATTCCATATATATATTTTTTATTTCACCTTTCTTTAACCAGGTAGGCCAAGATAAAGCAAAGCAGTGCGACAAAAACAACAACACAGAGTTACACATGGAATTAACAAACATACAGTCAATAATTCAATAGAAAAGGTCTATGTACAGTGTGCAAATGTAGTAAGATTAGGGAGGTAAGGCAATAAATAGGCCGTAGAGGCGAAATAATTACATATGAGTTATTTCATAGTTTTGATGTCTTCAGTATTATTCTACAATGTAGAAAATAGTAAAAATAAAGAAAAACCCTTGAATGAGTAGGTGTTCTAAAACTTTAGAAAGGTTGACAAATTATAAAAAAATGAAAAGCTGAAATGTCTTGAGTCAATAAATATTCAACCCCTTTGTTGTGGCAAGCCTAAATAAGTGCAGGAGTTAGAATTTGCAAGTCACTCTGTATTCAATAATGCATGACTAGTGTCACGACTTCCGCCAAAATTGGTGCCTCTCCTTGTTCGGGCGGTGTTCGGCGGTCGACGTCACCGGTCTTCTAGCCATCACCGATCCATTTTTCATTTTCCATTTGTTTTGTCTTGTTTCCCCACTCACCTGGTTGTCATTCCCTCATTACTTGTCATGTATTTAACCCTCTGGTTTCCCCAATGTCTGTGTGTGTGATTGTTTTTTGTCAGTGGCACGCTCCGGCTGGTTTGCGCTGGATTTATTTGTTCATTGTGGTTTGTGATGCCGCACTTAATTTCTGTAGGCTATTTTGTTGTTGTGACGCTATTTGCGTTCAGTGACTGTATTCTGTGCCACAGTAAAGTGCTTTCGCTCACTCATTTCTGCTCTCCTGCGCCTGACTCAAGCACCAGCTACACACACGCTTATGACAACTAGCTCATTTCTGTACCCCACACATTCAATTATCTGTAGGGTCTCTCATTCGATCACTGAATTTTGAACACAGATTCAACCACAAAGACCAGGGAGGTTTTCCAATGCCTCGCAAAGAATGGTACCTATTGGTAGATGGGTAAAAAAAAGCAGACATTGAATATCCCTTTGAGCATGGTGAAGTTATTAATTACACTTTGGATGGTGTATCAATGCGCAGTCACTACAAAGATACAGGCATCCTTCCTAACTCAACTGCCGGAGAGGAAGGAAACCGCTCAGGGATTTTACCTTCAAGTCAATGGTGACTTTAAAACATTAAAATAGTTACAGAGTTCAATGGCTGTGATAGGAGAAAACTGAAGATGGATCAACAACATTGTAGTTACTCCACAATACTAGCCTAAATGAAGCCTGTACAGAAGAAAAATGCATCCTGTTTGCAATACACATTTGGCAGAGAAATGAACTTTACGTCCTGAATACAAAGCATTATGTTTGGGATAAATCCAACACAAAACATCACTATGTACCACACTTCTTACCACACTTCATCATCAAGCATGGTGGTGACTGCATCATGTTATGGGTATGTTATGGGAGTTTTTTTTATCCAATTGGTAGTTACAGTCTTGTCCCATCGCTGCAACTCCTGTATGGACTCGGGAGAGGGAAAGGTCGAGAACCATGCGTCCTCCAAAACACAACCCTGCCAAGCCGCACTGCTTCTTGACACACTGCTCGCTTAACCCGGAAGCAAGCCACACCAATGTGCTGGATGTCCTTTGGGTGGGGAACCATTCTTGAGCATGATAAACCCAGCAGCTTTGCAGTTCTTGACACAAACTGGTGCGCCTGGCACCTACTACCATACCCCGTTCAAAGTCATTTACATTTTTTGTCTTACCCATTCACCTTCTGAATGACACACTTACACAATCCATGTCTCAATTGTCTCATGGCTTCTTTAACCTGTCTCCTCCCCTTCATCTACACTGATTGAAGTGGATATCAATAAGGGATCATAGCTTTCACCTGGATTCACCTGGTCAGTTTATGTAATGGAAAGATTTTATGTGGAATATTCTACGCAATTTCAATGTACACATAGTTATGAAGATTATGTTGAAATTACATTGATGTAACAACCTATTGACAAATTACATTTGAAACAATATTGATTGAACCAGTGTGTGCCCACTGGCGAACCACTAGAGAGGAAAGATTTTGAGTAAAAACTGGTCTTGGATGTGACACATGCTGCAGCATGGCTGTGAAACAGGCTGAGGAATGGGAAGCTCTGGGAGCCACGGCTGCTGAGGTTAGATATACAAGCAAAAGGTTGAGCAGAATGCACACTGGATCAAGATCAATCATTGTTTATAAGGCAATCTGACAAGATATAGGAGATGAAAACAAGTCTCCATCTCTCCCAATTTACAGAGAGGGACAGTGGCAAGCCTAAGAGGTCAAGATAGATAGGATCTTGTTAAAAACAGCCCCATTAAGAGAGTGGAGACTGAGACTGAGGACCGAGGGCAGAAACAGAATGTGTCAGAGCAGTGTGTTGCTGCTAACGTTCACATGACGAGTAGTTGGAAAAGCTTGCACATAATATGGTTTCATGTTAACAACAACTGCGATACTATAATGAATACAGACACTGACAAGACCATTGCACCTCAGTGCAAGTTTGTTGAGACAAAAGTAGCCAGTGTAATATTTCACTGGCAATGATAAAGGTGCAAACATGACAATTGAGCAAATATGAAGCTGAGAGACTATGTTGAGTGAATATGTTGAGCGACTAGCTGAAGAAATCTGTGTTATTAAGCTGATGTATGGGGGCACTGATGGTAATTTAATTAATCTTAAACAACCCAGAGAGAGCCCAGCATAACCCATCATCTCATTATGACCACTCTCATCTCCAGCACAAAAGAAGTGCTGTGCAGCTGGAATGGGACTTTTTAAATTGTACATTTTGTTAAATTTTTTAATGTGAGAATACAAACCCAGTGTTTTTTCCAAACAGTATAATTCTCCAAACAAGAAATTTTGTTTACTGCAGAGTTGAATGGAGTGTTTACTATGTCAAACATCCCAGATGAATATGGCTTTGTCTTGTTAGATTTTTCCCTGGATCAATTTACTGTAAGTAGATTTCAATGATAAGAACACACTATTTAGCGACGAGTCTGTAATCTATAATTTGTGATTGGATCCAGAGCCAATGACAATTTTCGGTAAGTGGGGAATTATGATCATTATGGCGATCAAGATTGGCTTGTTTGCATAGTGCAGGGAAGTCAAGCAGCTTTAATTACAAGCATTTCACTACACCGGCAATAACATCTGCAAAAGATTTGTATGCGACCAATAACATTTGATTTGATTTGATTACCGAGTTGGGCAGAAGGGGCCTTTCCAGAGTGATTAATATGCACCGCAAATGGCATCCTATTCCCTATATAGTGCACTACTTTGACCAGCCCATATGGTGGTGCACTATATAGGAAATAGGATGCGATTTAGGACACACTATATATGTAATGGATGTGGAGGAACTCAAACAAGGCCCCTTAATGACAGACCTAGGGGATGGGCTGCCTAAGGAGTACACACTGTGGCATTACATTGGTCAGGGATCCCACTCTCCAAATGAGGTCTCAGTCACATCCAGTCTGCCCTGCAGTCTACCAACTATTCCACCAGACTGTCCTATGTTTCTGTTTGTTGTGGTTGTTGCTGTTTATGTAATGACAGCTATTCCCTTTGCACTGCAGCACTACACCTTGACTACTGGCAACTACTTTCTAAAAGCAGTGTGTGTGTGTGTGTGTGTGTGTGTGTGTGTGTGTGTGTGTGTGTGTGTGTGTGTGTGTGTGTGTGAGAGAGAGAGAGAGAGAGAGAGAGAGAGAGAGAGAGAGAGAGAGAGAGAGAGAGAGAGAGACACTACAATTATCAGGGCTTTATTGACATTGGAGGGCAGTGGGAAAATCCACATCACATGTTGGCAGAATGGATTATATTTCAGTGTTTACTCTCCAATTTATGTTGTTTCTTAAGATTACCCATCTCAAGCTTGTTGATGTTTTTCCTCACTATTTGCTTCTTCAAATTATTTGTTTGAGAAGCGCTAAAAGCTGCTTCCAGAGACATGGGTTTGCACTTCCTGGAAGCTTGAATTGAGGCAAGTGATCCTCCCTCACCTCAAGCTCATTTAAACGTTGTTATTGATGCCTTGACATGATGGGCCGCCCACTCTCTTTTTGTTTACTGGACTTTGCACCTTAGGGACAACAGTACCCACTGGGCACAGATGTCAGTTCAACGTCTAGTTTTGATTTACAGTTGGTTGAGTTGTCAACTAACGTGAATTCAACGTGACATCAACAAAACATTTCAGTTAGGTGAAAAAAAGATTAAATGCCATTACTTTGATGACTTTTTGCAAATCCAATTATTTTTCAAGTTAATTCAACGGCATCACATAGATTTTTTTGGGGTTGAAATGACGTTGAAACAATGTTGATTTAACCAGTTTTCACCCAGTGGGTAGGCATGAAGCACTGATGTCAAACAGCATCTATGGTGAAGGACCTTTGGAAAAAGAATCATCATTGAGATTAAAATTCAAATGGCATGCATTTTAAATACGATTTCTAATTTAAATGTAGATTTTAAAGGACATCAAAACAGAATATTTAACAAACTAAGGCTACATCAAGGTTCTATGTTCTCAACCAGCCTACTCTGTACTCAAATTTCCAATACCCCTTACTCAACTCTACTGTACGGCAGATGTCCAAGGGTACAGTACACAGTGAAATTGGTTTACACTTGGGCAGGGCGTGTCAGTCACCTTCTCTGCCAGCAGCACTCTCATCCATAATCCTGACAGTATGTCACCCTCACACATGATGAACCGCGTAGCATTTGCCTCAATCCTCCAAACAAGAGAAGAGCGATTTTTCACCTACAAGGAATAATGGTTTGAAAATCAAATCATTTGTACAATGTTATGAGGTGATTAACATTGTAGTAGTCTATGAAACACATTCAAATTCCAGCTTCAAAGATGTGCACGGGAGTACACCATGACATATGGGATTCATTCTTCAAAGTACAGTAGATGGGGCTTCTCAAATCTAATCAAATTTGATTGGTCACATACACATGGTTAGCGGATGTTAATGCGAGTGTAGTGAAATGCTTGTGCTTCTAGTTCTGACAGTGCAGTAATATCTAACAAGTAATCTAACAATTCCCCAACAACTACCTAATACACACAAATCTAAAGGGGTGAATGAGAATATGTACATATAAGTATATGGATGAGTGATGGCCGAGCAGCATAGGCAAGGTGCAATAGATGGTATAAAATACAGTATATACATGTGATATGACTAATGTAAGATATGTAAACATTATTAAAGTGCCATTATTTAAAGTGCCATTGTTTAAAGTGACTAGTGGTCCATTTATTAAAGTGTCCAGTGATTGGGTCTCATTGAAGGCAGCAGCCTCTCTGAGTTAGTGATTGCTGTTTAGCAGTCTGATGGCCTTGAGATAGAAGCAATTTTTCAATCTCTAGGTCCCAGCTTTGATGCACCTGTACCGACCTCGCTTCTGGATGATAGCGGTGTGAACATGCAGTGGCTTGGGTGGTTGTTGTCCTTGATGATCTTTTTGGCCTTCCTGTGACATTGGGTGCTGTAGGTGTCATGGAGGGCAGGTAGTTGTGCAGACCGCACCACCCTCTGGAGAGCCTTGCGGTTAAGGGCGGTGCAGTTGCCATTCCAGGCTGTGATACAGCCCGACAGGATACTCTCGATTGTGCATCTGTAAAAGTTTGTCAGGGTTTTTGGTGACAAGGTTGAAGAGGTGCTGTTGGGCCTTCTTCACCACACTGTCTGTGTGGCTGGACCATTTTCATGTCTGTGATGTGTACGCCCAGGAATTTAAAACTTTCCACCTTCTCCACTGCTGTCCCTTCGATGTGGATAGGGGGGTGCTCCCTCTGCTGTTTTCTGAAGTCCACGATCATCTCCTTTGTTTAGTTGACATTGAGTGAGAGGTTGTTTTCCTGACACCACACTCCGAGTGCCCTCACCTCCTCCCTGTAGGCTGTCTCGTCGTTGTTGGTGATCAAGCCCACTAATGTTATGCTGTCTGCAAACTTGAGGATTGAGTTGGAGGTGTGCATGGCCACACAGTCGTGGGTGAACAAGGAGTACAGGAGAGGGCTGAGCACACAGCCTTGAGGGGCCCCAGTGTTGAGGGTCAGCGAAGTGGAGCTGTTTCCTACCTTCACCACCTGGGGGCGGAAAGTCCAGGAACCAGTTGCACAGGGCGGGGTTGAGACTGAAGTCAATGAACAGCGTTCTTACATAATTATTATTTTTGTCAAGATGGGATAGGGCAGTGTGCAGTGTGATGGTGATAACGTCATCTGTGGACCTGTAGGGGTGGTATGCAAACTGAAGTGGGTCTAGGGTGGCCGGTAAGTGAGTGCTACGAGGCGGTAGTCATTTAGTTCAGTTACCTTTGCCTTCTTGGGTACAGGAACAATGGTAGCCATCTTGAAGCATATGGGGACAACAGACTGGGATAGGGAGCTATTAAATATGTCCGTAAACACACCAGACAGCTGGTCTGCGCGTGCTCTGAGGACGCGGCTAGGGATACCATCTGGGCCAGCAGCCTTGCGAGGGTTAACACATTTAAATGTTTTACTCACGTCAGCCATGGAGAAGGGGGGGGGACGCAATCTTTGTTAGCGAGCCGCGACGATGGCACTGTATTATCCTCAAAGCGGACAAAGAATGTGTTTAGTTTGTCTGGAAGCGTGACGTTGGTGTCCGTGACGTGGCTGTTTTTGTTTTTGTAGTCCGTGATTTCCTGTAGACCCTGCCACATATGTCTTGTGTCTGAGCCGTTGAATTGCGACTCCACCTTGTCCCTGTACCGGCATTTCGCTTGTTTGATTGCCTTGCGGAGGGAATAACTACACTGTTTATATTCAGCCATATTTCCAGACCTCTTTCCATGGTTAAATGCAGTGGATCGCGCTTTCAGTTTTGCGCGAATGCCGTCATTCATCCACGGTTTCTGGTTAGTGGAGGTGTTAATAGTCATAGTGGGTACAACATCTCCAATGCACTTCTTTATAAACGCACTCACCGAGTCAGCGTATAGGTCAATGTTGTTCTCTGAAGCTGACCAGAACATGTTCATGTCCGCGTGATCAAAACAATCTTGAAGTGTGGCTTCAGATTGGTCAGACCAGCGTTGAATGGTTCTCATCACTGGTACATCCTGTTTGAGTTTCTGCCTATAAGACGGTACGAGCAAGATGGCGTTGTTGTCGGATTTGCTGAAGGGAGGGTGGGGGAGGACTTTGTATGCATCATGGAAGTTAAGAGTAGCAGTGGTCGAGAGTATTAGCCCTGCGTGTCGTGCAATCAATATGCTGATAGAATTTAGGTAGCCTTGTTCTCAAATTTGCTTTATTAAAATCCCTAGCTACAATAAATGCAGCCTCCGGATATACAGTTGAAGTCGGAAGTTTACATACACTTAGGTTGGAGTCATTAAAACTCGTTTTTCAACCACTCCACAAATTCCTTGTAAACAAACTACAGTTTTGGCAAGTCGGTTAGGACATCTACTTTGTGCATGACACAAGTAATGTTTCCAACAATTGTTTACAGACAGATTATTTCACGTATAATTCACTGTATCACAATTCCAGTGGGTCAGAAGTTTACATACACTAAGTTTACTGTGCCTTTAAACAGCTTGGAAAATTCCAGAAAATGATGTCATGGCTTTAGAAGCTTCTGATAGGCTAATTGACATAATTTGAGTCAATTGGAGGTGTACCTGTGGATGTATTCCAAGGCCTACCTTCATGGGAAAATCAAAAGAAATCAGCCAAGACCTCAGAAAAGAAATTGTAGACCTCCACAAGTCTGGTTCATCCTTGGGAGCAATTTCCAAATGCCTAAAGGTACCACGTTCATCTGTACAAACAATAGTATGCAAGTATAAACACCATGGGACCATGGAGCCATCATACCGCTCAGGAAGGAGACGTGTTTTGTCTCCTAGAGATGAATGTACTTTGGTGCGAAAAGTGCAAATCAATCCCAGAACAACAGCAAAGGACCTTGTGAAGATGCTGGAGGAAACAGGTACAAAAGTATCTATATCCACAGTAAAACGAGTCCTATATCGACATAACCTGAAAGGCCGCAAGGAAGAAGCCACTGCTCCAAAACCGCCATAAAAAGCCAGACTACTGTTTTCAACTGCACATGGGGACAAAGGTTGTACTTTTTGTAGAAATGTCCTCTGGTCTGATGAAACAAAAATAGAACTGTTTGGCCATAATGACCATTGTTATGTTTGGAGGACAAAAGGGGAGGCTTGCAAGCCGAAGAACACCCTCCAAACCGTGAAGCACATGGTTGGCAGCATCATGTTGTGGAGGTTGCAGGAGGGACTGGTGCACTTCACAAAATAGATGGCATCATGAGGAAGGCAAAATTATGTGGATATATTGAAGCAACATCTCAAGACATCAGTCAGAAATGTAAAGCTTGGTTGCAAATGGGTCTTCCAAATGGACAATGACCCCAAGCATACTTCCAAAGTTGTGGCAAAATGGCTTAAGGACAACAAAGTCAAGGTATTGGAGTGGCCATCACAAAGCCTTGACCTCAATCTTATAGAACATGTGTGGGCAG
Organism: Hucho hucho; assembly: GCA_003317085.1. Lineage (NCBI taxonomy): Eukaryota > Metazoa > Chordata > Actinopteri > Salmoniformes > Salmonidae > Hucho > Hucho hucho. The sequence goes on from QNTS01000522.1 coordinate 782,256, forward strand.
AACTGAAAAAGCATGTGCGAGCAAGGAGGCCTACAAACCTGACTCAGTTACACCAGCTCTGTCAGGAGGAATGGGCCAAAATTCACTCAACTTGTTGTGGGAAGCTTGTGGAAGGCTACCCAAAATGTTTGACCCAAGTTAAACAATTTAAAGACAATGCTACCAAATACTAATTGAGTGTATGTAAACTTCTGACCCACTGGGAATGTGATGAAAGAAATAAAAGCTGTAATAAATCATTCTCTCTACTATTATTCTGACATTTCACATTCTTAAAATAAAGTGGTGATCCTAACTGACCTAAGACAGGGAATTTTTACTAGGATTAAATGTCAGGAATTGTGAAAACTGAGTTTAAATGTATTTGGCTAAGGTGTATGTAAACTTCCGACTTCAGCTGTATAGTTTCCAGTTTACATAGAGTCCAGTGAAGTTCCTTGAGGGCCGTGTTGGTGTTCGCTTGAGGGGGAATGTACACAGCTGTGACTATAACTGACGAGAATTCTCTTGGTAGGTAAAATGGCCAGTATTTGATTGTAAGGAATTCTTAGTTGGTTGAGCAGAAGGACTTCAGTTCCTGTATGTTGTTACAGTATGATTACTTCATGAGTCGTTAATCATAAAGCATACACCCCCACCTTCCTCTTCCCAGAGAGGTGTTTATCTCTGTCGGCGAGATGCATGGAGAAGGCTGGTGGCTGAACCGATTCCGACAACATATTCCGAGAGAGCCATGTTCCGTGAAACAGAGAATGTTACAATCTCTGATGTCTCTCTGGAAGGCAGCCCTTGCTCGAATTTCCTCTACTTTGTTGTCAAGAGACTGGACATTGGCGAGTAGTATACTCGGGAGCGGTGAGCGATGTGCACGTCTACCGAGCCTGACCAGGACGCCTCTCCGTCTGCCCCTTCTGCGGCGCGGTTGTTTTGGGTCGGCTACTGGGATTAGATCCGTTGTCCTGGCTGGTGGTCCGAACAGAGGATCCACTTCGGGAAAGTCGTATTCCTTGACGTTGCTCTTATATCCAATAGTTCTTTCTGGCTGTATGTAATAAGACTTAACATTTCCTGGGGGAACAATGTAAGAAATAATACATGAAAAAACTGAATATTGTATAGTTTCCTAAGAACTCGAAGCGAGGCAACCATCTCTGTCAGTGCCATTCCTACTTCTTCGGGCTGAATGCCAAGAGATGTGCATGAGCTCCATGCATCATTCAAACACAGAGGCACCAGGGAGAATAAGCCTGGCAGTGGCACCCAGACTGACTCTCACAAACACTGCTGCTCTCCTCTACTCTTTGTTTCTGCATTCAGAGCAGGCCCTCATCCGCTTTACTTACCTGCTTACCTTGCAGGATCAAAAGCTTTGGAAGGGGAGATATTAGACCCTGCCAGGATCTGTGTGGAGGGAATCGTAGGGACCCGGTGTACTCCCCACCCCCCAAGAAACACAACCTAAAAACAAACATAATGAAATAAAAACATAGAGCAGAGCAGTGCTAAATTCTCCTTAAAATTTTAAATGTTCATCTCACAATCTCAAGTGAAAAGGAAAGGCACAGTATTTTGGTTCAAAGCTTATAAATTATTGACAACTAAATGCAGATGAAATCACAACTTGTTTTAGGGCTCCCGAGTGGCGCCAGCGGTCTAAGGCACTGCATCTCAGTGCTAGAGGTGTCACTACAGACCTGGGGTTGTATCACAACTGGCCGTGATTGGGAGTCCCATAGGGCGGTGCACAATTGGCCCAGCATCGTTAGGCCGTCATTGTAAATACTAATTTGTTCTTAATAAGGATCCACCCCTTTTTTTCAATTTTCACCTAAAATGACATACCCAAATCTAACTGCCTGTAACTCAGGGCCTGAAGCAAGGATATGCATATTCTTGATACCATTTGAAAGGACACTTGGACGTTTTTGGAAATGCGAAATGAATGTAGGAGAATATAACACATTAGATCTGGTAAAAGATATTATAAAGAAAAAACATATCTGTTCAAAATGTTGTATCAAGACTGCCCAAATGTGCCTAATTGGTTTATTAATACATTTTCAGGTTCATAATTGTGCACTCTCCTCAAACAATAGCATAGTATTCTTTCACTGTAAAAGCTACTGTAAATTGGACAGTGTAGTTAGACTAACAATAATTTATTTTTTCATGCAATATCAGATATGTCTATGTCCTGGGAAATGTTTTCATTACTTACAACATCATGCTAATCACATTAGCCTACGTTAGCTCAACCATCCCGCCGGGGGGGGGGGGGGGGGGACGACACTGATCCCTTTTTAACTGACTTGCCTAGTTAAATAAAATAAGTATCCCAAGGTTGAAAGGGTAGATTGAAACTTAAACACTCCCCTTTCTTACCCCGTCCCTCTGTACCCATTTGCTTATACCTGCCAAACAAACCGGTGTGTGCATCTTAAAAGACCATTGGGTAAACGTCAGAACCACTGCATGCATACTTAATCTTAATGTGTCATACGCCTCAGTGACAGCTAGCATCAAGCTAATGACCATGCTGGTCTGCAGGAATAAAGAGCATTTCCACAGTGTGAGCTCAAATCATTCTGAGCTTTACCATCTCCTCATACAAGCTAGCTGTTTTGTATGAGGAGAGAGGCAATAGTGTGTAACGCTTTGAAGAATGATACTTGTCATAACTAAAATCTTGACCCCTACATGCAAAGGACATTTGCTCCGCTAGGACCTATAGGAAATAAGTCAAGTTTAGTAAAGTCGTGCAAAGGGCATGGTAGTTAATGGCAGGGCGTACATAGAAGATTCCAATGGCCTGCTATAGCATGGGTGGTAAGTAGCCTGGCGGTTAGTGTGTTTGGCCAGTAACCCAAAGGTTGCTAGTTTGAATCCCCAAGCTGGCAAGGTAAGAAATCTGTCGATGTGACCTTGAGTGAGGCAATTCATCCTAGTTGATCTAGGGTCACTATTGATAATGGAAGACCCTGGCCATGACCCCACTCTCAGGGAGAGAAGGATATGCAAAAAAACACATTTCCAATCCAAACAATTGAAATAGGACAAATGTGAGCAACCACCAAATTAATATGATTTGTATCACACCATGAATGAATGAAACCATTGTTGTTTTTTCTTTACCTCTGCCCACTGGTTCAGTTTCCAGTATGAAGCTCTGCACCCTGACCAGGCTTTCAACCTAAATATCGTAAGAAGCCTCTTCTGCATTGTTACTCAAAAAAACACAGACTTAAAAAGAACATTGCATCACAGGTGTATTGCACCTCATCGACAACATATTTCTCCTTGAAGTATTCCCAGGGATGGATCCTGTCAACAGACACAAACACAATATTTTTTAACGAGTAGGCCTTAAGAAGCAGGATAACACACACACACACACACACACACACACACACACACACACACACACACACACACACACACACACACACACACACACACACACACACACACACACACACACACACAGAGCAGAACAAGAGTACAGGATTCTTAGTGTCTTGAGTCCATATTGCTGAAAGTGGTGGGCTGTCTCCTGAGCCTGATCATATTCACATTTAATCTGAGTCACAGTGACAATGGTGCCAAGGTCACCCAAATGAGTCAGATGCATCACTGCATAGATACAACAAAAAATGACTTTCCCCAACCTATCAGGTTCTGACAAAGGTTGGTTGAGTGAGGTGGAAAGTGTTCACCCATCAGCCACCCCTGGTTTCATAACTGTCTAAAACGTCTACACATGGCACATTATTAAGAATAATGTACAGTATGGTGCAAGTTGTTTTTTGTTAAATCCCCATATTTTACACTGTCAAAATATCAGCCACAGTGTGCTAATGGCAATGTCGTAAACACTCGATTTAAGAACAAATAAAGTGTTTTTCTCAGGCAAATTAGCACAATACCGTTCTAGCCTCTGTGACATCTAAGGAAAAACACAGACAGAGCTTAATAGCTGAGAAATAGCATATCTCCCAGCATACAACCCTCCATAATCACTACAATAGGAAAGAGAGAGAGAAAGAGAAAGAGAAAGAGAAAGAGAAAGAGAAAGAGAAAGAGAAAGAAAGAGAAAGAGAAAGAGAAAGAGAAAGAGAAAGAGAGAGAGAGAGGCATATATATAATCTAATAGGTCCCAAGAAACAAAGAGATCTTCTGTTGAATCTGACCCACTGGACATGTGATGCAGGAACCCTGCCTTATTGGGGAACTATTTCTCTGTTGCAATATTTAGCAGACTAAAAGTGTTGTCTGTGACATTGTGTTTCTCTAAATGTGCATAACTTGGACATGGATGGGAAAGAAATTGGCACCACTTTTTTTGATTGTTCCCTACAGATGGTCTAGATGCTCAAACTATTAACAAACTATCGACTACCACAAAATTTGGGTTAAAACAGAACAAAAATAACTCAGTTTCGAGACAAAAACAGATACAATTCACAGACTTACTCCTGCCAGGGAGCCATCTTGTGAAAACCGTTATCCTACTCAAGACTGTGGATGTGTGGAGTTGGCATAAACATGTGAGTATAAAGTTTACACTGACCTGATTGTTATTTTACAGATATAATAAAACGTGAGTTCAGTATCACAACTTAAATGTGTAATCGACCTGAGGTGTAGCAACAGTATTAGTATAGTGTACAGTTAGTGCCTTATTCATTTATATGGCAGAGAGGTTTAATCAGGTAATTAACTCGGCCAACCAAAATTGAAGATGGTATGAATCTACTGTTAAGTGCAACTAAATGGCTTAATGTGCACTTAAAACAATGTTTATACATTTAATTCCAATTTACACCACTTCCCTGATCCATTCAATGCACTAGTCATAACTATTCTGCTAATCTCATTTCTAAATGTTGACAAGCAGGCCCTCTGTACCCTGCAACTAACCAAGCTCATCATACAGTGCCTTCAGAAAGTATTCACAACCCTTGACTTATTCCACATTTAGTTGTATTACAGCCTGAATTTAAAATGGAAGAAATTTAGATTATTTGTCTCTGGCCTACACACAATACCCAATAATGTCAAAGTGGAATTATGTTTTTAAATTGTATTTTACAAATTAATAAAAATTAATATCTGAATTGTCTTAAGTAGTCAATAAGTATTCAAACCCTTTGTTATGGCAGTCACATAATACATTGCATGGACTCTGTGTGCAATAATAGTGTTTAACATGATTTTTGAATGACTACCTTATCTCTGTACCCCACACACCTGTAAGGTCTCTCAGTCGAGCAGTGAATTTCAAACTCAAATTCAACCACATAGACCAGGGAGGTTTTCCATTGCCTCGCAAAGTAGGGCACCTTTTGGTATAAAAATAAAAAGTATACATTAAATATCAATTTGAGCATGGTAAAGTTATTAAATACACTTTGGATGGTGTATCAATACTCCCATTCACTGCAAATATACAGGTGTCCTTCCTAACTCAGTTGCCGGAGAGGAAGGAAACCACTCAGGGATTTCACCATGAAGCCAATGGTGACTTTAAAACAGTTACAGAGTTTAATGGCTGTGATGGGAGAAAACTGAGGATGGATCAACAACATTGTAGTTACTCCACCATAACAACTTGATTGACAGAGTGAAAATGAAGGAGCCTGTACAGAATACAAATATTCCAAATCATGCATCCTGTTTGCAACAAGGCACTAAAGTAATACTGCAAAAAATGTGGCAAAGTAATTAACTTTTTGTCCTGAATTCAAAGTGTTATGTTTGGGGCAAATCCAATAGAACACTTTACTGAGTACCACTCTCCATATTTTCAAGCATAGTGGTGGTTGCATAATTTTATGGGTATGCTTGTAATCGTTAAGGACAGGGAGTTTTTCAGGATAAAAAAGAAACAGAATGGAGCTAAGCACAGGCAAAATCCTAGAGGGAACCTGGTTCATTCTGCTTTCCCAAATACACTGGGAGTTTAATTCACCTTTCAGCAGGACAATAACTAAAACACAAGGTGGCCAAGTTACAGTTTTGACTAAAATCTAATTGAAACTCTATGGCAAGACCTGAAAATGGTTGTCTAGCAATGATCAACAACCAATTTGACAGAGCTTGACGAATTTTGAAAAGAAAAATGTGCAAATGTTGTCCAATCCAGGTGTGGAAAGCTCAAAGAGACTTAGCCGGAAAGACTTACAGCTGTAATCGCTGCCAAAGGTGCTTCTACTAATTATTGACTTAGTGGTGTGAATACTTTTGTAAGATATTCTGAGATATTTTTGCAAAAATGTGCACAAAAAAATGCATTCACTTTGTTGTAATGGGGTATTGTGTGTAGATGGGTAAAGAAAAAAAAAACGTAATCCATTTAGAATTCAGGCTGTAACACATCAACATGTGGAGTAAGTCAAGGGGTTTGAATACTTTCTGAAGGCTTGTAGAAAAATGCCTGAGCCAGGCTTGTTCACTAATGAAGAATTTGCACATTCTGGCCATATCACAATCACAGCCATTGGCAGTCCACATTTGTTCATATCAAGATCATATTGTACTGTATGCATGAGACTATTTATGAGCTGTGGCCAGGAGAGAGTGGCCACTTACAGTAAGGGAGAAAAAAACGTTCGTAAAAAACTCATTAGTAGTGACTGCACTAAGAAAATAAATAAATAATCCAGTGATAGAAAGTTGTTTTTTAGACTTTTGTTTTAAGCCTTTCCCAAACCGTAACCCTTAACCATTTGGAGTTAGTGCCAAACCTTAAGATTGTGTAGTTAATGCCTAAACTTAACATTAAACACTTTGAAATTTGACGTTTGCAACAACTTTGAGAAACATGGATGAACGTCTAATTCTGAAGAGAGACTATGAAAGCTAGTTGGTATGAACGCCTGACCATAGCATAACACAGGTCCTATAGGGAGAGCTTCCTTCATAGCATCTTTCAGAGTACTTTCTGATTTGGCATGCTGGAAAAAACTAATAGAGGTGGAGAGAGGACCTGATGTATTCACATGGACTAAGAGTCAGAAGAGTAAATTGAGCCAAAGGGGTAAGTTGAGCCACCCTTGTTTCTAGGAAACCCTACATAATTTGACCAAATATTTAGGAAGAGGAGTCTGGAATCTTTCATGGAGTCTGTGAAGAAAGAAACCACATGGAAAAAGTGGTAAGTAAGTTAGGTCCAAAAAACAGATTTACACCAAGTCAAATTAATTTATTGTGTTAGAGGTTTAATGATACTTGTATCTAAACCAAAATAGATCATTTTAAGATTGATCTATACGTCAGTTGAGGTCCTAAACCTAGCATGAAAGTGCATCCTTGTAGCTGTCTAGGCTAATATAGTCAAAATGTTTGCCTTGGGGTAAGTTGAGCCAATGATTGAGCCAATGGCAAGTTGAGCAAATTGAAGTGTTTTCTTCCCAGGTGTAATCCAAGGCATTATTGCTGGGATATGAGGTAACAACAGGGACTGGCCTATGTTAAACATGTTTAAAAAAGTACAAAGTGTTTGTGAGGTGTTAAGCCTGTGTCAAAATCATAGACATTAAAACCAGTAGATAGTGATAGCGCTGACGTCATCCACCTATTCCTATTCAAAACTGCAGGCGGCGCATGAAGCCAGATTTCTTTTTATTTGAAGTGCGCCATATTGCTGAATGGGGCTGAATGGCACCAAAAAATCACTAAGGATCATGGTGAAAGTGGCTGCAACTAGCAAAGGATCATGGTCGATGTAGTCGTTTTCGTCCTGCCTGAGAGAGTCAAACGGAGCCTCCTCGTAGCCTGCCAGCCTGTGATTGGTCTGTGTCAGCACATGGTCCTGTGTGTTGACAAATGTAGTAGTCAGAATGGATCACTATTTAATTAAATATCTAGATTTGTAGTAACATTAAAATAACTCAATCGAACTTGATCACAATAAACACATTTTAGAGACCAAAACGTCAGTCTAAAATGTTTTGTTTTGCTGTTCTGGAGATCATAATTTACATAGGCTTTCTAGAGCAGACAAGGGCTTTTGGCACCGCTATGTTGCTACGCAGGAGCCGCACAGCAGAGCTAGTCATTTCACGCTCCAGACCGAACGCTGGGGGCCTGGTTAAAATATGCTTAAAACAATAAACAATACAAAAATTATTGTGATCGTGTTGGAATTCTGTTTGGGAAATTGGTTTTAAAAAGGTAGTGGTAATATTTCATTCAGTACAGAAATGTATAGGCGGTTATCTTAGTCTGTCCACTTTTTTTGGACAAGCTATGTTTTGAAAACTGTAATGTTTACATTAATTCTGATTATTTCCAGGGATACACAACATCCAGAAATATATGTAGATATCTTTGTTAGAAAGAATACTATATTTCCCATTACGGAGGGATGCAGAATGTAAAAATGGCTCAATTTACCCCACTCTCCCCTACTGCATTTATATACCACATATTAGGCTTAAGAAAACAAATCAAACACAGTTAAACTGATTAACACTTTCTAAATCTTAAAAGCTCTGTTATTTAAACTCTGTGCACCCCTTTAAATCCCACGCCATCCCTCCCCAGGGGGTTAGTTTCCCCTGATCAGAGGGAATGTGATATAAGGTGATATTATGCAGACGCCCAGATCTGTAGCAGGCAGGCAGGGAGAAGCAGCACTGCTGCAGTGCGGTATGAAAGTCTTCCCTTTGGCACCAAACACGTGTTGCTCAACCAGCCGCCTCCACACAGATACACACCCACCAGAGATGGGCCTAGCCTAGTAGTCCACAATCAGTTACAGATAGAAGGGGGGCTTCTCTGCTGCCTTGGCTTTTCTACGTCTCCAGGACTCCTTTGATACTGACGTTTAAACATTCAATTTCAGTTGGAATTGATTTATTTCTGAAGTGTTGATAATGTATTTCAAATCAAGGCAGAGTTACGGTTGTAGGCTGTACACTCCATCATGTATGAATAGAATACAGTCCTTGGCTTTGGTAAAAAAATAAATAATAATAATAATCCTCTATCCCTCTAAAAATCCTAAACTACGCTGGGATTTTAAAATTCCACTCAACCCAGAGTCCTTCAGCTGTTTCTCATTCACTGTGGTATTTCCACATAATTTGATGAGACCCTATTGTGTGTTGTTGTTTTGTGGTATGAAGTCTGTTATTTACTATTTGCTACACACGCCTACTTAACTTTTGCAGTTATTCCTGCCATGGAGAATTCATTATGGTTGGATCTTGAGGGATATTTAACAACACTACTGCGTCCTTCACATTGTGATGTTTGATGTTCTGTTGGGAGGATTTGAATCATAATCTCCACGGTTCATTTTAGACAATTATACACTGTTACATTATTATGATGTGCATCAGTGTATGAAATAAGATGGGAAATAGATTGAAAACCTGAAGATTTAATCCACTAATTTCAATCCACCCTCAGTGTAAATTGTACATTAGTATTAACAGACATCATCATTAGGTCTGATGAAGGCAGTGAACTGCACCATTCCACCTCTTCAACGGAAGAATCTCTCATCAAACTATCTTTCCTGACTTCGAACACCAGACTTTGTAGGAAACGGCAATAGCGAACACCCTGCTCATTTCTGACTGCATAGGCCTAACATCTATAAATGGCCAATGTTATGGTACAACCAGACCCCCATTGTAGTCAAAAAGTACAATACTATGACAGTAGTCTTAAGCAGTAATGTCTTAACTTTTAACAACTCTGACTTGTATCTGAAGTCAACTAAAGTAGAAGTGACCAAAGATACAGTACATAACTGGAAGGGTATTTCAGCAAGTGATATAACCTGAAATCAATATTTAATGTTCATTTTTACTGTGTCCTGATCCGGAACTATAGAAAATTGGTTGCCTCGCACCTTGCCGAACCCGGCAGATATTGGAGCTAAAGATATGGCTGGAGGACAAGTGAAGTCACAACTCATCACTTTATACTTCTCCCTCTCAGCCGGAGAGACAGATCATTCTATGGCCCTGACACAAACATGAATCCTCCTGAGCCAAATGAAGCCATCTAAAGCAGACCAGACTGCCTACTCTTAAGCAAGGTGCACTATGTGAACTAGATACCAATCGCCACAACAGCTGTTGCTACTTTTCATTCTTTTGGAGGCCGTGGCAAAACAATAAATACATTTTGGTTTCTCAGACTTCCCAAGAATAAGACTAGTCCTGGACAAACAATCATTCTCAATGGAGACTTTACATTGAAAATATATCTTAGTCCAGGACTAGGTGTACTCTGGGTCTGGGAAACCAGCCCAAGAAGACTAACAAAAACAATGAAATTACAGTTGACACAGGAAATATACATTTTCACTCTAACGTCGTCACATGAAGTTCTGTTAATTCAACTTAATTGAATTTGTCCTTCTACTCCCCTGGCATAGCTGCTAGTGATGATACCCTAGCTAGAGGTTGTCCACCCAATATTGTGAGTCAGTCAGGTGTATCTAATTCTTCCCGTCTCCACATGCCCTCAGCATTCACCATCGCCTTAATGCTCTCTTCTCCAGACTGCAGAGCACTGGAGCACTCAGCCAGGGGATTGGTTAGCCCACACTAGCTCGGCTCTGCCATGTCTGCCCCCACATCTATTGATCAGGACCTGACTCCCGCACCGCTAGTAGCTCTGTGTGGTGTGCCCTCACTGGAAATCTCAAATGAGCCGCTACACAGATACATTCATCTTCATCAGAGTGCAGCACCATATTTGGATGGTTCAGGAGAAGCCTTGTAATACAGAGAAAGCAGTAGATTCAGTTGTTGTGGTTGGCCCTATCTACAGTACTTCACAGACTGGAGCAATATCACACAAATGTCATTATTATAAACTGGGTGGTTTGAGCCCTGAATGCTGTTTGGCTGACAGCCGTGGTTCATCAGACCATATACCACGGGTATGACAAAACGTTTTTTTACTGCTCTAATTACGTTGATAACCAGTTTATAATAGCAATAAGGCACCTCAGGGGTTTGTAGTATATGGCCAATATACCACGGCTAAGGGCTGTTCTTAGGCACAAATCATATACCACACCCCCTTGTGCCTTATTGCTTAAATATACACTCAGTGGCCATGGCAAGCCGTGGCTTGCTATATAAAGCAGGCAGACAGGCATAAAGCAGGCAGACAGGCATCAAGGCATTCAGTTACTGTTCGATTGAATGTTAGAAAGGGCAAAACGAGTGACCTGATCAACTTTGAGTGTGGCTCCAGTACCTCAGAAACGGCTGGCCTCCTGGGCTTTCATGCACGACAGTGTCTAGGGTTTACCGAGAATGGTGCAACAAACAAAAAACATCCAGTCAGTGGTAGTCCTGTGAGCAAACAAAAATTAAGTACATGAGAGAGGTCGAAAGAGAATGGCAAGAATCGTGAAAGCTAACAGGCGGGCCACAAAGAGACAAATAACAGCGCAGTACAACAGTGGTGTGCAGAACGTCATCTCAGAAGGCACAACTCGTCAGTCCTTGTCACAGACGGGCTATTGCAGCAGACGACCACACCGGGTTCCACTTTTATCAGCTAAAAACAAAAATAAGCAGTTTCAGTGGGCACGCGATCACAAACACTGGACAATTGAAGAGTGGAATCTCAGTTCCTGTTGCGTCATGCTGATGGCAGAGTCAGGATTTGGCGTAAGGGTAGGCCATTAGAATTTGCAGCAACATGATGACGATTCAGAATTCATGTACTGTATATCATTAAAGAACTCAGCAGATAAAACAGTTTTGATAATGAACTAAATTATTCAAAATATCCTGTATGAAAAACGAGGCCTTGAAGCACTATACTGTAGCTAGCTACATATTTAGGTTTGAGTCATCTCTGCTGTAGGCCTATTTCCAGGGCACTTCAGCTCCACAGGATACACTTACCCATAATTCTAATTATACCGCCCTGAGCTGTGACGTTGTTACAGATTCAAACCACTCTGAGGGCTGTGACCCCATGTGACAATGAAGATGCAAACACCCCCACTTCTAATGTGTCTGGTGTAGACGTCAATAGCCCAAAATTATATAGTGTGTCGTACCGCTCAGATGGAAAATGTTGGATTTACTCTTGCCGGTGTTATTCATTAAACTGTTGCTCATCCCAATTTATCATAATCAATCGGAGGACAGCTGGGCCAGCGGAGGTAATTTACAGCTAAGAGTTAATGCCGTAGCTGAGTCAGTAATAAGTTAGAGCAGGATTATGTAAGGTGATATTAGATCCTGAGCCAGGGCCAGAGGTTCTGTCACAGTTTAATTAATCATTCATTAGAATAGATCCATACTGAACTTGTAAAATTATTGGTCAACAGGTTAATTCTGGCTGGATAAGTGAAATCACAGCTTGAATCCTGAAAATACTTTTATGTAAAGTAGTTTCACGTGGACAATCTCTGAGGGATACTTGTTTTTGTCAGAGGTTATGTCTTCACTACAATGTCACTTTTGTGTCACCGCGTAGACATAGAATACAGTACAGTACAGTACAGTAGAGAACAGTACAATACAGTAAAGTAAAGTAGAGTAGAGTTACGTAGACTACAGTACAGTACGGTAGAGTACAGTACAGCAGAGTAGAGTACTGTACAGTAGAGTAGAGTACAATAGAGTAAAGTCGAGTAGAGTATAGTAGAGTAAAGTACAGTAGAGTACAGTACGGTAGAGTAAAGTAGAGTACAGTACAGTAGAGTAGAGTATAGTACAGTAGAGAAAAGTAGAGTACAGTGGAGTACAGTAGAGTAGAGTGCAGTAGCGTAAAGTAGAGTACAGTACATTAGATGACAGTAGAGTACAGTAGAGTAAAGTAGAATAGAGTACAGTAGAGGAAAGTAGAGTAGAGTTCAATAGAGTACAGTAGAGTACAGTAGAGTACAGTACAGTACAGCACAGTAGTGCACAGTAGAGTAAAGTACAGTAAAGTACAGTAGAGTAGAGTACAGTACAGTACAATACAGTAGAGTGGAGTACAGTACAGTACAGTATAAGCTACAGTATAGTACAGTACAGTACAGTATACAGTAGAGTACAGTAGGGTATAGTACAGTATACAGTAGAGTACAGTAGAGTATAGTGGAGTAGACTACAGTACAGTACAGTACAGTACAGTAGAGTACAGTACAGTACAATACATTGCAGTAGAGTACAGCATAAGCTATAGTACAGTACAGTACAGTATACAGTAGAGTATAGTGGCAGTCATCATTTATAAATAAGTTAATACTTTTTTATATACAGTAGTTTCATGTGGACAATCTCTGAGGGATGCTTGTTTTTGTTTTCACTACAATGTCACATTTGTGTCACCGCATAGACATAGAGTACAGTACAGTATACAGTAGAGTCCAGTAGAGTAAAGTACTGTATACAGTAGAGTATAGTAGAGTACACTATGAGCAAGCCACAACCCCTGACCTGCTATAGTCATGTAACTTATGTACAGTATCTCGCCTCAAATTACAACAACTATTTGAACACTTAACTTAAACGTTCAAGGTTAGGAAAATGTATAATATTTGCAGCCATGTTATTGTCACTATATTGTATTGGCGGTGGCAGTCATAATTTAACCCCCTGCCTCCTCCCAGACCTAACAGTATTGATTTTGACTGATACCAGACGCCTCAGTAGGAGGAGTGATGAGCAAAGAGGAACATATTGATAAACGCACCATAAAGGTCTTATCTGTCTCTTGGTCAGGGGATTGTGTCAAGGCTCCTACAGTAAATGCCAGCATCCATCAGAATCAAGTTGACCAGCAGACTGCATGTTCATTAACACGCATTAAAGCAGACAAGGACTCTCCACTGAGGTGTTGTGCAATGATCCTATGGACTTTGAGATAAGATATTGAGAGAAGCTTCTTGTCCGTTTCAATACTAATTACAACTCAGCTGCAAATATTGAAATGAGTCTATGTGGTACAAATGATCAATTTTGTTCAACAACTAAGCTTTTTGTAAAATTTATGTGAATCTGTGCATCAGCTTCAGCAAATTACCAAGTGCAGGCTAAATTTACATGGGACTCGTTAGTGTCATTTTCTAGTAAAAATAAGTCTAAACCTGCTAGGCTATGGTATCATTGGAATGTCATTCGTTTTTTCAAAATACCTGGCCATAAAAATGTAGAGCACAGATCAGATCTCCTCATCAATATATTCCTCTTATCTGACTCATTGATTGTGAAAAAGGGCCATTATTGGTATTATCATTAGTATGCTGATGTGCTGCTGATATCCCCAGTAAGCGATCTGTAGTCTCCTTTGTGATCACACACACACTTACACACACACACACACACACACACACACACACACACACACACACACACACACACACACACACACACACACACACACACACACACACACACATACACACATACACGCACACGCACACACACATTGAAATGTGCTTGTGGTGCAGTGGACTAGATGGCATGGTTTAGAGTAGACTGTTAGTTTGGCCAAAATCATGGCTTTGGATCACATTTCTTGGGCATAATAAACTGTGGAATCAGCCGACAAAGCTGTGTGAGTTTGCTTGCTGTCTTGAACCAGCAGAGGGGGGTGTGCTGCTCTTGTACGGATGAAGATCTCTGCTCTACTGACAATCTATGGTTTCTACCGCATCCTGAGATTCAGCCTTGATATAGTTTTCCTTTAGACAATCTACTGGATACATGAACAATGAAATAATAAACTGTTGTTTATTTTACTCATTCTCACTTCCTGGCTCATTCAAGGAAAATCATTTTGATTGGATTTCATCTGATTCAGTGAAACACAACAGTCATACTAGATGTATTTAGCTATACTAGATGACAGATATTGTGATACTTTGCTCTAAATTCACATCATACTGTGTCTCCTCGACGACAGCAAAACACAGAAAATTTCAATTTTCCTATAGTGTGCGGATGAATGTTTAATCAGGTGCCTGTTTCTTTTGGCAGGCAACACTGCAAACCATAATGCCTGTGAAGGTCCTATTAATAAGGATGGTTTCCCCTTTAGCTAGTGCCCACACTATCAGGATTGTTTACATTCTGGAAGCTGCACTAAAAACAGGTAGAAAACCCCCTTCTGCCAGCCGAGCTTCATGAAGTAGCCTGGAAATGAATTATGTAGATCCAGTGGCTTTTGATTTTCACCCTGCAGGGCTTTTCTTTCAATTTTTTGATTAAACCTTTTTTTCTCTGTCAGTGTGTCCCTTTGAGAGAATGAAGGTACAAATTCCTTTGGTTTGAGAATGGAGAGCATGCTCTACATACAGTACTGTGCAGGTTCTACTAGCTCTTCTAGCTCATGGGCCATGCAGCAAAATTTAGCTTAGGGCCCCCAAAGGGCTAGTGCCAGCTCTGACTGCATGTGTGGGTATGGATGTGGGTACTCAGTTGTTCTACATGGGCTCCATGGCGGGGGTTACAGATGAA
Source organism: Hucho hucho (assembly GCA_003317085.1). NCBI lineage: Eukaryota > Metazoa > Chordata > Actinopteri > Salmoniformes > Salmonidae > Hucho > Hucho hucho. The sequence continues at coordinate 797,693 of QNTS01000522.1, forward strand.
GGCCTACACTTTGATCGCACCGCTGACAGGACCATACATGGGGGCTCTTGAGTCTTGAATCCATGCCAGGCATGCTGCTGAATACAGAGTAAGTTATTGTATATGCATGAGTTAAGATCAGCAAGGTTACTGTACAGTATATACAGTATATGCATTCCGTGTCATACAGCATTTGTAATATTTCTTTAAAAAAGTATTGTCTTTCTCTTAGCATAGCAGGCAGGAAGCCATCCATTGATGCATAGGACATTATAAGAGAAAATGTTATTGTCCTGAGGCCATTATTGAATAAAGTGTCCCCTTCTCACATCACATCATTCATGGAGGGCAATGTATCAATAAACGTCAGCTCCTCTATCCCCATGGTAGCTGAAACCATCTGTCTTGTGCCTGTCTGAGATGAGGTCTATGATGGACACCTAGCGACAACATAATCACATTTTCAGCAAAGCTGGCTGGGTTGATGCACTTTTTGGTGTGGGGCCAAAGTCTCCATTCAGAACCATACAACTTCCCTCATGGCTTTTATTACCACTTTCTCTATTGGACTATATGTGAGTTATGCTACAGTAGAGTGCGGCATGTCTCTATCCATTCCAGACTGATTTCCCTTCTACAATTATGTAGATTGTCAAATTATCTTGGGAATGAAAATATGTCACTTGGGGTTTTTACTCTAATTAAATATACTTGTTAGTTTTTAAAATATCACAGTGCGTGGTCGTAAACATGTATTGCAAACACCATATCAACATTTTTTTTTTACTTCCTAACTATTCTGTCTTTATTGCACGACAAGCAGACGCACCTGTCTCTGTCGCGTGGTAGCCGGCTTTATTTCACTTATTTCACAGCACGGGCGGACACCTTGATCTCAGACAGTTACAGTATAGCCGCTTCGCGCTAGCCTAGACAGATAAAATTGGATTATATACCGTGATTCCCTGGCATTTGAGGCATCGACTCGTGTTCAGGAAAGCAGGAAAAAACCGCTGCCAGTTACTGAGTTGATTGTATAATAAGAGCGCGCATTGGTTCGGTGACTGTATGCTACTGTAGTCATTTTCATATTTTGTATCACTTCAAATCCAAAAGATGAAAATGCATTTTGCATTGAAAATACAAGATTAAATGTAGTTTATTCATCAGTTTTCAAAGGATCACCAGACATTATTGTTATTGTAGCGGTTGCCTGGAGGAAAGAAGAGGTACCTCTCCTTGGAGACTTCCCGGGATGCAAAACTCAAGCGCAAGACACAATAGTGGAGTGCAATACTGCTGCTGTCTGATTGGCGAACCGTCCATCGCTTCATCTTTTCATATTAGTTCTACTCGACGAAGCTCTAACCAGGTCTATTGCAACCAGGACTCGACCACGAGACATCTAACTTGTAGAGACAGTAGGCTAACATTTGTCTCGGGTTTGTTTAGTCGGAAAAGCCTATTATTTAAGATATAGGCGGATGCCCTTTCCGTGGTGCTGAAAATAGGAGGACTTGGCCGATCTACGAGTGAGGAGAATCAGTACACAAACCCACACTTTCCGCCCCGTCTTGTCAGCTTTATGATATCCGTTGCTTTCGCTAAGGTAAGTTTATTCCCACACGTATCTAGATAATTTTTTTGTAATGTGAGTTACGTCATGAAACATAACTAGGCCAACTGTCTTCAGTCCTATAGTAGTCTGGGTTGTCATCTTACCTGTATTCAGTCAGTCAAGTTTTTGTGTTCTTGTTGTTAAAAATGTTGTCTATACAGAACCTCGTTACACATCATATTGATAGGCTACATTGATACATTGAGCCTATTTAGTTATTATTGAACTATAACAACTTCATTAGCATTTCGTTGCTTGGTTTGTTTATTGTCTCTGTCTCATACCGTTTCCACTAGATACCACAGCCACAAAGTCAAAATTGGCAATATCGTAAAAATGAATGAAAACCAAAATGTGCTTTTTGCTCTTAATTTAAGGTTAGGGTTAGGCATAAGGTTAGCAGCGTGGTGAAGGTTAGGTTTAGGTTTAAAATCAGATTTTAAGAAGATACATTGTAGAAATAGGCTGTGGCTGTGTTAACTAGTGATGACCGTTTCTACAGGTGACTGTATACTGTATACATATATATATATATATATATATATATTGTTAATACAATTGTTTTTGTGCTGCTACAGTAGACCTATCTCCTAGCCTACTTTTGTGCGAGAAACGTTTTCCTACACATTTCTGTGGTCTTGCCTTTGCTCATAGGAATCAAACAGTGGTTTGCAATGACCTATAGGTTTCATCAGCACATTTTAGAGGTGACATAATACCAATAGCCTAGTTACAGTGTATAGATGTGTTTGTTGAAGAAATTATCATGCTCTCCCCTCTGGTATCCATCATACAGCACCATATATTGATATTGTACCTTGCCATTATGGGTATTAGTCAAGCAGATAGTATTCTTCTGCTCCTCTTTGCCCCGGTTCTCCTCTCCCAAAGTTTGAACATAATGAATGCTGCCACTGTCTTTCCCTCATTTGGAGTCATGCCTAGTTGCTCCTTGCAGACTGCCATATCAAGCATGCATTATTCAATTTAAGTGGTCAGTGAATGAACTCAAATTGTGTTCATCCTAATTATACACTGAGTACATGGGGAAAGTATCCCATTATTCATACTGCGATTCACAAGTCTCAGTTTAGAGCGGGCTAGGTAGACTGACTGCAAATATTTTCAGTGATAAATGACAGAGCATTCTTATTAGGTTTGGAGTATTATTTTCACCTTGTTTTGTCAGATGGGAAATGGCATATATTACATTGATGTCTGTGTTTAACCCACTTTCAAATGAACCATGATTCTGTTCAATTTCTCATTATTACAAGATGCACTGAGGCAGACAGAAATCTGAGAATAAATACACTCCCCACCGTTTTAAACGTAAGAATGTACAATAACTAATAACTGTCATTAAAAACAAACATGAGCAAATCTCCAACAGCATCTGCTGCATGCATGGTAAAGACAATAATGTGAGTGACAGTAAGGTGTGGTTATGGGCCTGCGTTACAGGATCCAAGGGACAATAGAGTTGAGAGGATCAGCTGTATATTGTGGATTTGTGTAGGTTAAAATGCCTGTGTGGATAACAGACTTGGATGACGTTAAGAACGTTTTGTGTAGGCTTCATGTACTATTGCAGTTTGTATCTGACCTACAGTATATGTGGCTCAGAGATGCCCTATGGAGCTGACCCAGAGGCTGTGTCGGATTATAAAGGTGATGGTTGCAAGGATCAGGTGTCAGTATTAACTGCAGTGCAAATTGCAAACCCTTAAATAGTCCCTTAAATCACTTTATACTTTATGACAAAGAGTGAGTGAGTTCAGCATACTGGGTTCCATTTGTTCTCCCATCCTTTCTTCCAAAAACATGTTATGTTTTGTGCCAAAAAAAGAAGCTCTTGGTAATTGATGATGAAGGTCAGTGATCCGTTCTTCGGCCAGTTCATGTTTTTCTCCTACAAATCTATGACGTTACTGCTAGGTGCTCTGCTGAACACAATAGAAACATCTTGGGAAAAATAACACACAAGATTGCTGTGTTTACTAGCTCTGAAAAAGTGACCCAGTCTATAAGCATGGATATGACACATTGTGGAAGATGTAATTTTAAATTATTATAATGATGTGTTAGGCTACTCCAGCTCTTACTGATCCCTGGTAGATGCAGTGTATTCAATGGATTTTTGAGGACCTCAGCTTTCTGCCGTCATTGGGGTCCTATTGGGCATCAAGATTTAGACCTCCGTGAAGCCACTCTCTACATTTGCTGATTATAGAAACATTATGTGCAATATTTGTGCAGTATTGTGCAATTTAGTTTTTTGTAACAGGAAATTAGTATGTCAATCATGTTAAAATGGCCCCCGAACCCTTTTCACTTGGTGCCAGAGAATGCAGGTGCTATCCAACTAGAGACTAAGGCCCCCTTTGAGGTGGTGTCCATGTGACTGAATGGAATGGCTTCTGTCAGCGGCCAGGGTCATTGGACACAGCAGAGCTTTGACGTGTACAAAATGTGCTTGAAGATGCTGTGCTCATACTGAGGCTGGCAGAGGCCCAGTGGAGCTGGGACATAGCACTCCAGATGGCTCCGCAGTGACCGGAGGAAGAGCGCAGTCCAAGCCCAGCTCGAAGCTAGGGATGCCTTACTGCCGGTGTGAGAGTGAGTGTACTTGGGTGCAGGGCCGGCGTTATGGGCGTATCTCCTTGCCCATCCAAATAAAATATTTAAATATTGATTTATTTGACCGAGACACGCGCTGACAGAAAGATGCATCAATCTCAGATAAAGCATCTGAGTGATGGAAACAGAGCCCCCCTGTCTCATTATGTGTAGACCATGTACAGTATCTGATCCTGTCTGGACCAAAATAGTATGGGATGCCATACCATTTCTGGCGAGACAGCATCAAATATATGGGCTACATATAGTAAGACAGAGGGGCGCTGTTTTGCTCACTCGGATGCTTTCTTCGGTCAGAGAGTTTCAGCAGAAAGGAAGAGGCGAAGTGAGAGGGCTCACACTCTCCAAAATCTGTCCAGAATAGACTTAATGCATTTCTATGGACATAATATGCAGACCTAAGCTTGTCGCCTGCCTTCCCGCCTTTGGGACAACGACTCCCATTGTTAGGGCAGAGAGATGAGCACCTCGTCATTATATACAGATCTCTGGTTTCAGCCTCATGCGAATTGGAAAGGCAAGTTGGTGGGTCCACGGTGCACTGTTAGGATGCAGGCTTCCCTTAAAGTAAATTGATGTTTGGCCAAAATTATATAATTACTCCTGTCTAAATAAAAACACTTAAAATACTTCACCAGCTAGCATGACCAGATAGAGGATCATTAGCTTTTAAAAAAAAATAGCTGTGTAGGCCTATGCCTATTTGGGAAGCCCACAATTTGGGCAGTGCGTGTTGCAATAATGTCTAGCTGATTGAGTTCCGGCTGTCAGTGAAAAACATCTAAAATATGCGTGAAGATAATGTGTCTTGAGTATAATTTATCTGTTGAAAGAAGAAGAAGGGGAGGGGTGTGCAGCGAAGATATGTAATGTCTCTCTTCAGAATACACACACTCAGCTCTCCAGAATGCACTCAGCTGTCTCTCATCAATTCTTGCGCATTCATTGCTTCATTCTGTCAATTGTTTGCCCTTTAATTGCTTATTTTTTTTATAAATTCCCCATTACATCTGTCACCAGTGGCCTAGTAAATGTATCATTAATTTGGTTATGTTAATTTCTGTTAATGCATGTATTAATTACAGTCATTTACCATTCTCATTCTCGGAGTGGAAACGTTGTTTGCAGAGTTCACAACCTGCTACACTTGTGATAAACACGTTTTGGTTTATTTCATAACCATTACAAGTTTTGTCAATCTTTTCATTGTCTTTTGTTTGAAGTGCTCCATGAGCAACGAGCATGAGTCTGGTTTCTCAGGAGCGCGTGCGCCTGAGCACGCATAGAAGTAGGCGTACCTAACCTGCTGCGTGTAAAAATAAGAAAGTGCCCATTTGGCAATGATTGTCTTAACTCACCACTTCCACAAGTAATAAGCTGAGCTTCTCAGGGATTTTTTTTCACCTCACACATTGTCAACGAAGTCTGTTTTTTATTAACATCCATTGCGAATGATAGTTCCTCAGTATTTAAAAAAAATCTTTCCAACACTCCTGGCCTCGATAATCACCAAGCCTCTGAGTGAAAGAGCAAAATATCATGATCTGATGATCCTATATATCCAGTGGAAATGTAGTAAAAAAACAGCTCTTTGTCTCGAGCTCACTGGTGCTAGAAACTCTGAGGGCAGGAATAGGCTAGTTGACACAATGTTGCAAGATAGCTAGCAACAGCTTCTGGCCGGACCAGTTGATGATTTGATACAATGTTGCACTTTACTAGCAATAGCTAGTCAAGACAGATATAAAGGGAGGCAGACAGGTGGAGTAGAGAGATTAATGTGATTGAAAAAAACAGAATTTTCATCAGGAGATTTTCTACTGTTTCTATTTGTCGTCTTTAGGCTTATGTATTTTACTTAGTTGACGATAAAACTGTTAAAATAATGTCTGTGAGTATAACAGAACTGATATAGCAGAAGAACCACCTGAGATCCCAACGTGGAGCAGGAGCGCATGACGACAAACACACACAGTGGCTTCAAAGAGCTAACCTTCCTTGGCCGTTTCCAGTTGGCAGGCCGCTAGAGAGCAGAGCGGGAGAGAGAGAGAAAAGAAGCCTGCTCTTTTCATTCCACCACATCTGTTCCGTGAAGGAATAAGAGCATGATCTGCGCTCTGATCACAATGAATTATTCCTTACCTGGCTATAAATATGTGCTCCCTTGAACACTGAGCCTCTTTCAGGGCCAGGAATCTTCGCACTCCATACAGCGCAGCATCACTTTTGTCGACTGGTTTGGAGCTGGAGAATCAGAGACACCAGTTGAGTTTACTGGGTAGTTCTTGCAGTCGAATGACCAAAGCGCCCTCTAGCGGCCTCATGGGTGGAATGCTATTCACATTTTTCATAATTTCATAATTAATAAACATTATTATAACGTTAATCCAGAAATCTGGTGTTTCTATGTCAAACAGTTTTGTTATATTTCAGTCTTCTGTGATGTATATAAAGTGTAATATTGGGATGCAAACTCAAAATTGAATAACTTTCAACTCTATATCTGACATGGTACATGTGTTCTTTTTTTAAGCCCATAACCATGTGTGTGAGGTGTATACTTTTGTTTCAAAGTAGTTTGTTTAAGACTACCAAGAAACCCTGATTTAGCTCACTGCAGTAAGGAAAGCTTGACTTGTGAATTGACAACCAAATAATCCAACGAGTTAATAATATTGCTGAGAAAATATAAATGGAATGTACTTTTCTCCCTCTGCAAAATGTTTATTTACAGTTACACTTAGGTTGGAGTCATTAAAACTCGTTTTCAACCACTCCACAAATATATTGTTAACAAACTATAGTTTTGGCAAGTCGGTTAGGACTACTTTGGGCATGACACAAGTAATTTTTCCCACAATTGTTTACAGAAAGATTATTTCATTTATAATTCACTGTATCACAATTCCAGTGGGTCAGAAGTTTACATACACTAAGTTGACTGTGCCTTCAAACAGCTTGGAAAATTCCAGAAAATGATGTCATGGCTTTAGAAGCTTCTGATAGGATAATTGACATCATTTGAGTCAATTGGAGGTGTACTTGTGGATGTATTTCAAAGTCGACCTTCAAACTCAGTGGCTCTTTGCTTGACATCATGGGAAAATTAAAAGAAATCAGCCAAGACCTCAGAAAAAAAATTGGTTCCTCCTTGGGAGCAATTTCCAAACGCCTGAAGGTACCACGTTCATCTGTACAAACAATAGTAAGTATAAACACCATGGGACCACGCAGCCGTCATACCGCTCAGGAAGGAGATGCGTTCTGTCTCCTAGAGATGAACGTACTTTGGTGCGAGAAGTGCAAATAAATCCCAGAACTAGGACCTTGTGGAGATGCTGGAGGAAACAGGTACAAAAGTATCTATATTCATAGTAAAACGAGTCCTATATCAACATAACCTGAAAGGCCGCTCAGCAAGGAAGAAGCCACTGCTCCAAAACCGCCATAAAAAGCCAGACTACGGTTTGCAACTGCACATGGGGACAAAGATCGTACTTTTTGGAGAAATGTCCTCTGGTCTGATGAAACAAAAATAGAACTGTTTGGCCATAATGACCATCAATATGTTTGGAGGAAAAAGGGGGAGGCTTGCAACCCGAAGAACACCATCCCAACCGTGAATCACGGGGGTGTTAGCATCATGTTGTGGGGGTGCTTTGCTGCAGGAGGGACTGGTGCACTTCACAAAATAGATGGCATCATGAGGGAGGAAAATGATGTGGATATATTGAAGCAACATCTCAAGACATCAGTCAGGAAGTTAAAGCTTGGTCGCAAATGGGTGATGCCATCTATGACCCCAAGCATACTTCCGTAGTTGTGGCAAAATGGCTTAAGGACAACAAAGTCAAGGTAATCTGACTCAGTTACACCAGCTCTGTCAGGAGGAATGGGCCAAAATTCACCCAATTTATTGTGGAAGCTTGTGGAATGCTACCCAAAACGTTTGACCCAAGTTAAACAATTTAAAGGCAATGCTACCAAATACTAATTGAGTGACCCACTGGGAATGAAATTCTCTGAAATAAATAATTCTCTCTACTATTATTCTGACATTTCACATTCTTAAAATAATGTGGTGATCCTAACTGACCTAAGACAGGGAATTGTTACTAGGATTAAATGTCAAGAATTGTGAAAAACTGAGTTTAAATGTATTTGGCTAAGGTGTATGTAAACTTCCGACTTCAAATGTACATTCTCCTGAAACCAACATGCCTACAATGCAATTCATACTACCATCGTTAGAGGTGACTTATGGTTTGGTAGCTATATTTCAGGGTCTTAGTCATCAATGACTATTAATTTCTAGTCAATCCAATAGGAATAGCTTCACATTTAGCTTCAGATCAGGACTGTGTACCAAATGGCACTCTATTTGCTATGTAGTGCACTACTTTTGACCATAGCCCTGGTCAAAAGAAGTGCACTATAAAGGGAATAGAGTGCCATTTGATGGCAGCCTGAGCCTCAAACAGGAAGTGGATGAATGTGATATTGGTCCATCACCTCTAATGGGAACAAAAGGTCATCCCTTAATTATTCATTTGGGATGTCAAACAATCCTCAGCCGCTGTTATTTAGAGGAGGAGATCCATTGAATAATGCAGAGGGAGGATTGTCTTTCCTCCTCCAAAACCAGAGGCACCCACACTCGTTGGTTTGGATGTTTTATAGTAGAGCCTTATCTTTATGCTAGAGCCCCCTGTCATTTTAGACCGACCCAACCTTCACTGTCACTTCTGGTGAAACTTGGGATGGCATAGAAGGTGACATCTGACTCATGTTGTTTTTCTACATATTCTAGTGCCTGTTTACAGAGTGCTTCATGCAGGGAGAGAGCGATAATGCATTAAAACAGCTGAAACATTATGGTTGTCTTCCCACTCCCCCTATCTGTTGTGGTAGACTACCCTTGTCAATTGCTTTTAAGCAGCTTTCTTAAGATGTAGGGGGTGTTTATTGCAGCTCAAGAAGCAAAAGGAGATATTAATGCTATTAAAGTGCATTAAAGTGAATAATGGTGTAATGTGAGTCGCTACCGTGGGAAGAATAGCTGGGAGGAAGCAGAGAGGATTCAGACGAGTGTGGGGGAGAGTCTGCAAATGTGCTCTTTGTTGGGCATGAGAGAGATAGAGAGTGAGAGAGAGAAGAGAAGCAGAGAGAGAGGAACAGTGAGAGGGGGGGTGGTGGTGGAGAGAGAGGCAGATAGAGAGCGAAAAAAGAGAGGCACAGAAAAATGAGAAAGAGAGCAAAAGAGAGAGGCAGAGGGAGAGAGGAGAGAGAGAATGTAGAGATGTAGTGATACGTGACTCTGTCACAGATCCCCCCGGTACTGCTGCTCATTCTGTTCACCAGTTCCGGAGGTCGACGTCACCGGCCTTCTAGGCTGCACTGAACTGTGTCATTACGCACACCTGGTTCCAATTCCTCACTGATTGTGTTTGTATAAATGTGCCCTTTGTTTCCCCATTGGGCTGTCGATTATTGTTCCCATATCTGTTGGTCGTGTGAGTACGTTGTCTCAGCCTGTGCTGCGTGTTTTGTGCATTGTGTATTACGGGTCTCGTCCCGTGTCGTTCTACGAGGTTTACCCTCGCTCTTTTGTTTGGGTACATCCCAGTGTTTTGTATACGTGTTTGTTTTGGGTGAATTAAAAACCCAGATGAAGTATTCCTGCGCCTGTCTCCAAATCCTTTATACCAGCATGACAGACTCTCAGGCTGCAGAATGAAGGAGGCAGTGGAAACACATTGATTTGGGAAATTATACATACCTACACAAGTATACAAAATATTAACAACAACTGCTCTTTCCATCACATACTGTCCAGTTGAATCCAGGTGAAAGCTATAATCCCTTATTGATGTCACTTAAATCCACTTCAATCAGTGTAAAGGAAGGGGAGGAGACAGGTTAAAGAAGGATTGTTAAGCCTTGAGAAAATTGTGTATGTGTGCCATTCAAAGGGTGAATGGGCAAGACAAAACATTTGTTTGCCTTTGAATGGGGTATAGTAGTAGGTGCCACGCGCACCGGTTTGTGTCAAGAACTGCAATGCTGCTGGATTTTTCGCTCTCAACAGTTTCCTGTGTGTTATCAAGAATGGTCCACCACCCAAAGGACATTCAGCTAACTTGACACAACTGTGGGAAGCATTGGAGTCAACATGGGTCATTATCCCTGTGGAACGCTTTCGACACCTTCTAGAGTCCATGCCCCAACGAATTGAGGCTGTTCTGAGGGCAAAAAGGGGGGATGCAACTCAATATTAGGAAGCTGTTCCTAATGATTTTTAACCAGGCAATGCAGTTAAGATCAAATTCAATAGGAAGGCAATCTAGTAATTGGAATAATAAAATGTTCATAGCAGTAAGTTTCCGGGACACAGGAAATCTCTTCACTCCCTGTTGCCCTAATAGAACACCAAATGATCAATACATGTACTTCAGGAGGGATGAGTTTTTATGGCTACATTACTGGATACTTCAGCTCAGGCTGTCAACCAAGAGAACACATTACACATGTAATTCCTGCTAGAACCAGTACTTGACTTGGAATGAAATAGGTGCCGGTACTCATTTTGGGTGCCGGTACTGTTTATATTTATGTGCAGGAGCTCCACAATACTTTTGAGATAATATTCTATAAGAGGATCAGTAGCTCAAGCAGTATAACATTTGAGGTGAGCTCCTGCCCAAGTCAAACACTGGCTAGAACTGAGGTAAGATGGAAAACCAACCTGACACAAACTATGGATTGTTTGTGCTTGCCTGCAGAGTAATGCAGAGCTTTAAAACAATACTTTTTAAAGAAAGTACCGGTAATTGCTTTCTTGCCTTTGCACTAGGCTTTATCTAAAAAACCTTCCGTAAGAACAGTACTTAAACTCTTAGAAAAAAAGGTGCTATCTTGAACCTAAAAGGGTTCTTTGGCTTTCCTCATAGGATAACCCTTTGAAGAACCCTTTTTGGTTCCAGGTAGAACCATTTTAGTTCCAAGTATAACCATTTTGGTTCCATGTAGAACCCTTTCCACAGAGGGTTCTACATGGAACCCAAAAGGGTTCTATCTGCAACCAAAAAGGGTTATCCTATGGGGACAGCTGAAGAACACTTTTGGAACCCTTTTTTCTAAGAGTGTAATGTACCTGTACAGGTTTCATTTGTCTGTAGTTTTAGCTGCCAGGTAAGGTATTAGTAATGGAACTGATCAATTGAGAAATGAAAACATTATTTTGGTACATCGCTGGGGATGCTCCGAGAGATCATTGTGGATTTCGTGTCAGTCAGTATTTCTCAGGGAGATATTGTCCTTATTCCCAGAGTTTGACATTGCTGTACGGCACCTAGTGACAACGCTTGTTTGTCTTGAAATAAAGGTGAGGATGAACTGGGGAGAAGATTTGATCTGTGCGTATCTGTATAGCTAGGGAGCCAGGGATGTGTATTGCTATATTGCTGCTCAGGGGGATGAACATCTTCCTCCAGGCAGACAAGGTCACCGTTCGGAGGCTTAGGGAGGATAAAGGCGGCAGGCAGGGGCCAGGTGCTCTGTGAGTTAGTTTGTAGATGGATGGCACAGTGCCTAGAAAACAGAGCCAGAGCCCAGTCTGCCCTCCACTCAGGACTCTCCCTCCACCCCTCCACTGTGGGGCTCTCAAAGCATTGCTTAACTCCTGTGGAACCCAATGCCCAGGTATCAGGATGTTGATCAATTAGGCAACTGTGTTTCAGCCCAGGTTGATTACACAAATTTATTCTGCACTAAAGCCTGTCAAGTTATTAACTGGCAGTGTAGCGGTATTCAAGCCATTCCAGCCATTCTGTGATACAGACACAGACACCGGTACACTGTAGCCGGGCAGCCTCAGTGAGTGAACTTTTTCTCTGAGAGAGCTATCAGCTGTGTTAAAAAAAGAGTGAAAATAGAGTAAATGTTACTTTAACAGTGAACATTAAAATGTAGTCACAGGTTATTCAGTTGAATTGTGACAAAAGACCAGGTGCATGCAGAAGTGTAGGTGTGGCAGGTGGTTAACAGATGTGGTTTTATTCAAATGCGTTAACAATGCTGCTGCATAGATTTGCTTTCCATTTGAATACTACATTTGACATATTGTATTGTAACGTGTCCGTCTCTGCTGATCACCCTCCTAGAAAGCTAGATTAACAGAACATCTTACTGCCCATATAAACCTCTTTCTACAGATGGTGGGAGGTTCACTGGAGACGACATCGTCCAAATATTATTCAGTATCGCTCATTAGAAGCCAGAAAAATGACTCAACCACAGCTTTCATAGATAGAGATAGCAACCCACTGGGCACACACTGGTGGAATCAACTTTGTTTCCACGTAATTTCAATGAAATTATGTTGAACCAATGTGGAATAGATGTTGAATTATCTGTGCCCAGTGGGAAGCCCTCTCTCTAATTAGTATTATTTTCCTCTTACAAGTTACTAATGTTAGGTTTGTGTAATGTGACATGAATTTTTGTAGTCCTAATTAAGCTTGAGATTGTAGTGGAGCTATTTGTATTACAGACGTAGATAACTGTTATAGCTTAACTGAACTGTTACGCTCTCTCTGTAGTTATATAGCACCTTCTCTAGTGTTCAGTGTGTAGTATATATTCTGACCACACTTAATATTTATTTGTTTTATTTGTTTATTTGGATCCCCATCAGCTACTCTTTCTGGGGTCCACAAAATATGACAAGCAATAAAACTATCAGGTTTCAGGTAAGACCCAAGTGCAGACTGTGTTGAAGTAACAATGTATATTGCAACAACAGGGGGCAGGCAAATGACAGGTCAAGGTAGGCAGGGGTCGATAATCCAGAGTAGTGGCAAAGGTTCCGGGCGGCAGGCTCAGGGTAACGCAGAGGTCGGTAATCCAGAGGGGGGAAAAGTACAGGTCGGCAGGCAGGCTCAGGGTCGGGCAGGCAGAGTGGTCAGGCAGGCGGGCTCGGAGTCAGGACAGGCAAGGGTCAAAACCAGGAAGGTGAGAAAAGAGAGACTGGAAAAAGCAGGAGCTGAGACACAAAACGCTGGTTGACTTGAACAAACAAGACAAACTGGCAACACACAAACAGAGAACGCAGTACAAATACCCAGGGGATAATGGGAAAGATGGGCGACACCTGGAGTGGGGTGGAGACAACCACAAAGACAGGTGAAACAGATCAGGGTGTGACAAAAACACTGATAAACTGATAGACAAGGAGTCACACACATTTTAAATACAATGATATACAAATAATACAACTACAAAATGTGTGTGTTAAAGTGTGTTTGTGTGTGTGTGTGTGTGTGTTGCTGTTGCAGGAGATGTTGTTTAATACGTTTTTTAAAGGTAATTTTTCTGTTTGCTTGAGTAATTGGATGGAAGGGAGTTCCATCATGGCTCTGTATAATACTGTGCATTGATCAATAACCAGTAATAAAAGGCTAAGGTACATTTTTATGAGGTTATGAGGTTATGAGGGTAGTTTTCCCATAAATGCATTAATTCCAAGCCTTTGGAAAGACCCAAATACATGGGACAGATATTTACTGCACACCTGAATTAGTAAAACACAACTTGTGAATTATTTCTAAAAAATTCTCCAGCGTTTTTGAACTATTAAATGAATAAACGAGAACTTGAGGCAGTGGAGGGATCACTCTGCTAATTCAATCAGTATTTCATTTACCAGAAAGTTTAATTACCAACCAATCATTTTGGCGATTACTTTTCGCAGTGCGTATATTGGGTCACGACTGAGACAAACACTTGGTTCAATTTGGGTCCCGAGGCAAAACCAGTTAAAAACCACTGCTTTACAGTAGCTTTTAAAGCTTGTCTCTGAGTTTCTGGTTATGATAGGGCCCCACCATTGTTAAACTAATTATGCTCAGGACCTATTATTCCCAAAGCAGAGGTGCCTTGTATTCATATTTAATGAAGGAGTGTCATTAAGATTAAGCATTAGTGTTCAATGGCAAGCTTTAGTTTGATGCCTTTCAGAATTGCTGCAGTCTGCAAAAGCCCACGCAATCCCATTTGCATCATGATCCCTTTTTTGAGCAGTTATTAAACATTCATTACATTATTGTGTAATCAGTGTAAAACAGTTGCTAATCTGATTTGACTAACATGGGTTAGCCTAGTGCTTCAAAATGGCCACCACGTACTGTACTTAAGCAGTTGTGACTGTATGTGTAGGGATTGTTGGGTGACCTGAACAACTGAAGCAGTAGCTATGCTAGAACAGTTCCACTTCACTGTCCCCTTACAGATCTGCCTCTCATACCAACAGCAGTGGTTGACTGCAAGTGACAGAATATGTAACACTCAATGCTATGATGTCTATTTGAGCTACAACATTTTATCCCAGTCAAGGATTCATTTAACCATTGGCTTAAATACTGCATCTACTGAAGTGGACATGGCACGTGTCTCCTAACTTGTGCCATGGTCTGTCTAGCTGGCCCACTGAAACTTTATTGTGAGTTAGAGGCCTAAAGTCAAACATCTTTAAATACAGCTGCCTCTGACAATTTAACTCAATGCCATTCTACATTTACTCAGAGATCCCACTGGGTCCTCAATAAAAACAGGATTACAAATTTATTTTTACCTGTGTATATATATTTGAAACTATTTCAATGGTAGCACAGTGTCTCACTGACATTGTGTAAGTTCAGAAATCTTTAGAATTTCTAAATCAATAATAACAGGTCCGTGAGTACATACAGTAAAGCTCATGACCAAGGGAAGACTATGAATGAGTATGTTAAAGCTGTAAATCAATATATTCAGTTGAGATGCTGAATCTATCTTTATTTTCCTTGTTCCCTTGTGCATGTATGTTTATTGATGGACCTGTTGAAAGACATACTGTATACTCATATAAACTGGGGTTCAGCATTTAATTGTTCAATTAATGTGTAGTCACCTATACTAAACTCTGAGTCACAGCTTAGCTCATCATTTGTTAATGAAGCATTGACCTCACCATCAAACAGTAGCACATCCAGGATTACCATACATGGTCATATACACTGGGTAGATACAGCATTCAAAGGATGTAGCTGTAGTAGTTGTTGCTGGTGCGATCTGTAAAACATGCAGGAACAGACCTCGATGTTGCAACAAATAATTAATCACAACATCGAGTGAGACCTGGGAGCTTCACTTGTATCAGAGAATATAGATATTTAATAGTGACTCCTAGCCAGCCCCTTTATTTTCTACAATGCTGGTAAATGAAAGATTTGGTAGGCTGCACTCGGTTCCGCTGCTCTACAAGGTTACTTGCTCTCAGCTACCTACGCTGCTCTACAAGGTTACTTGCTCTTAGCTACCTACACCCGGTCAATTTCGTATACACAAGGACAGCTTTCAAATGGAGCCTTTTTTGTTCAGAGTGAGTAGTCACCATTAGTGGCAGGCCTGGAAAGCATGAGCGATGGATAGAATAATGGGGGCTTTATTAGTAGAAGTGTTTCTGGAGGCAAAGAGGGACTACAACAGGTAAAGATACAAAGACTTGACATCTGCAGTTACATTATACAATGTCTACTTTACATTAGTGACTGACGACAATGTGATGATCCAAGGGCCGATTTACAGTACAGTACATTACAGTACAGTCCATAACACTGACAAATGAATGAAGAGCAGTCAAACATGTTTTGTAATCAAGCTGAATGCACTTTCTTATAGTATGTCCCACATTGTTCTACAATGTGCTACTTAACATAAATATGGTGCAGTATCGTTATTCATTGTGCTGCTGGTACTGATACCAGTTCCACTGATTGTCACCTGTTGCTGCCTTTGTTCTCCAGAACTGGGGATAGGAAGGAAGTAGGTTATTTTTAAATCCATGTTTTATCAGACAATATTAATCCTGTGTTGAATATGTCCCACAGAAACTCTTTACAAACAACCAAGAGGAAATTGCTTTCTGAAAAATGCTCCCCCGTACATTTTCATTCATTCCGTTCAAATGGGCTCTTTTCTATGAAAGTTAACTTGCAATACAGAAAGCCTCTGCTGTGGTAGGTTTGTCCTATACTTGGAGCTGGTTAGATCACAGTACTGGACCTATTACCACCTTCTAAAAGGGGTTTGGGGCTTTTGTGAAAGCTATTGCTCTGTCTAGTCTTGAAAAGTGTTGAAGACCATCACAGGAAAGTAATTGGTTGTGCTCTGCAACTTCTAGCTCACCTACAGTTTCCCTTGTATCCCTCTTGACCTTTGTAGTATGAGTATTGCTCAGCCAGTGGCATTTACCTAGACTGTGATGTATGGTCATTTAAGTCCAGCATCTCTGCTCATGACTGGGCACTGTGAATACACCTCGGGGGAATGAATGCATTTGGTGTGGAGCCTGGGTTCTCTAGGTAATTTACGAGAAATGTTGACCTTGTCTAATTTCTCAGCTAGTTGCTGTAAACAGTCTGTGAGGTTAAATAATGGATGGTCAAGTGTTTACTCTGGCTCTTGTTGATATTTTCTAGGGAATATTTCATTTTTGTAGAGCAGGAATAAAAAAAAAATATTATATTTGATGATCAAGCTGCTGAATCAATCTTTTTTCAGATCCTTTTGGTACATTATCTGTGTACATATTCAGAATTTTGCTCATTTGGATCTAATCAGATTGGAACATCTAACGTGGAACTAGAGAGCAAATACTTTGTGCTGTATGACAGTAATATTTCTTCTCTGCTTCAGAATGGCTTTGCTAATAATCATAATTCTCACAGGAGTCTGGCCCAAATTCAATTATATTTCCATTTTATCTCTCCTTTGACATGTGCTAATAACGACACCTTTGTTAGGGAGATAATGTAAGGGGAACAGAGTGTACCGTACAGTAGCTTCCACTGTAAAATAGCTGTGATGGATGGTTAACAATGCTGTCAAAGCAATGCAAAAGATGAAAACGACTCCGTCTTTCCACCAAAGCTCAACATCGGACCAACTTTCATCTGACCCCGCAGTGGACAGTTTGAAGGATACATCAAAGGCAACTGGGAGCAAAGGGCAGGGACAATGCGGGCAGTGGGGAGGTGAGGGTGGGCTTGGACTGCTG
Organism: Hucho hucho; assembly: GCA_003317085.1. Classification (NCBI taxonomy): domain Eukaryota; kingdom Metazoa; phylum Chordata; class Actinopteri; order Salmoniformes; family Salmonidae; genus Hucho; species Hucho hucho. The sequence continues at coordinate 815,026 of QNTS01000522.1, forward strand.
CACTGCGTGAGGCTTCACTCTCACTAATTTCAGCAATTACCAACCTGCTCTCTGTTTTAATCAGCTGGTCCTGGCACCATCAAAGCAAACATGTCAGTGCTGGCTGGGACCTGCTTGTTAATGCTGAATACCATTTAGCTAAGGGGAAGTCAGGCTCATTTCAGACAAACAGAGAACAACCCACCCATCACTCATTAGTCAGCATCTCAGCGTTGCTTTTTAATTTTAAATGAGCGTTATATGTATGATAAACACAGACATAATGTTTAATTAGCATATCTAAACGCTGCATTCTTAATGGTACTGGAAGTCTTTTCAGACACCAAGAAATGGGATGTCAAGTATATTTTATACCTGATGTATTCAGAAATGTAAAGACGGATAGTGCTCAAAAATAACCTAGCTGTGTTTTTCAGTGACATCTCACACACCAAAGCATGGAACAGAACAAGGCTTGCAGTGGGCTGGTACTTCAGGATTGTCACACCAGTTATTTTTGTTGAGCACCTTCACTTATTTTGAGTCGCATGACGCCTAAGAGATTTCTGTTGCTGCGTCATGCTAACTGAAATTGTGAATTGTGTTTTTACAAGAATGACAGATGTTCTGCAGACCTCTTCACATGTCGTCAATTCCACAAGTAAATGAGTATATTTCTTTAAAAGGTGTGGAAACTACCAATATTGTATTCAGTCACTTTGTCACTGAAAGGGCATATCTACTGTATAACTTGTTTCCATTTCCACTTAAAGCACCTGGAACAGAGGAGAAGTCTCCTTTCTATGTTCTCATCTACATTCTCCTTGTTGTGTTGTCATATACTCCACACCATCCAGAGAGCCTAATACACATGTTATTAACACTATATGTCAAGATTGGTGGGTACTGGTTCAGTGAGTCAGGCGCAGGATAGCAGAGATGTGTGGACAAGGTATTTAATAAGAAAACTGCACCAGTGCACAAACGATACAAGGTGCGGGAAAAAATACCGGTCTCACAAATATAACGGGCGTAAAACACAGAATCTGGCAAACAATCAACCAGCTGTATCATAACCAATTAGAACAATGAATATAAACACGCACACAAACATGGGGGAAACAGAGGGTTAAATAATGAACATGTAATTGGGGAATTGAAACCAGGTGTGTATAAACAAAGACAAAACAAATAGAAAAATGAAAAGTGGATCGGCCATGGCTAGAAGACCGGTGACGTCGACCGCCGAACAAGGAGAGGGACCGACTTCGGCGGAAGTCGTGACACTATAGCAGGATATACACATCTTGTAGATTTCTCATCTCCATGCCTGAAATGTAATTAGAAAGTGTTACAGTCTGAAGAAAAAACAATCCCAATAGGTATCATACTCCGCTGAGGTTGCACATGGCAACATCCTGCTGTAATGACATCAGCACCAAGAGAGTCAATTCACATGAATAACCACTAGTGTATGTCAAACCATTTCAATATGATTTGACAAAGGCATACCGTCTGTTGCATGGTGTTATAGTGCTAATATGATTATTGTGACTTGTTTCAATCAGAGATGTAACATCAGTTTGGTTTATCCTATGATTTAACAAAAACCAAAGGCAGGACCACTGGGTTACATACAGTTTTATTTTACCATTGGTTTCATTGCATAATGCATTATTCTGTTATCATTGTCTGAGGCTGGGGACATTCTCCTGCTGTTATGCATTTGAGTGAAATTTTTGCGTTTTTGGTATGGAGTGCTCTCTATCTTTCCTCTCTCTATTTCTTGCTCTCTCTTTTCTCTCACATTCTCTCTTCTCTCCTTCTTATCTCTCTTTCTCTTTCTTTCTGTCTCTCTCTCTTTGAAAGACAAGCACCAACCCAATCTGGAAAACCAGTTTGAGAAACTGCTCCTTATAACAGATATTGTTCAAATTCGGTCCTAAAGGAGCAACAGTGTTGTCCTACTCTGCTCAGAGCAATGGGAGTCTAAATAGATATTGGAAAAGATTGGCTGCAGTCCAGTGATTTCTAATTTCGAGGTCCCCCTTTCTGGGTGCCGTCACTGAACTTAAGTCCTTGACACTCATTACATTACCACAGGTCATTTATACAGTATCAGACAGGGAAAGCTATTGAGCTGCTGTGCCAGACCTGCACAATATCGCTGGCTCCTTTACGCTGCCAGTAATTTAGATGAATGTTGTGCCAAACCGGCGCAATCTATCTGGCACATTTAGGCTGCCATAAATATATATGAATTTATATGATTCACGTGATTCACACAGAATGCCATGGTTGGATGTCATAGTTGTGTATTTACGTTTCTATGAGGTTCCGTTTCGAGGCTCCACTGGGAAACTGGAATGGAAGAATACAAGATTCATTCCAAGTGTTTTACTGTAACATGGTCTCAATATCTTTGATGTGTACCTCATTTCATGTTTCCTCTCTCTCCATTTAATATCCACAGCTGCATTGCTATCTGTGGGTTGGATCTAAATATATGTGGCATGGGTTTCTTCATTATTGGCTCAGTAAGCCCCCCAAGACTCTAGGGTAAATATCAAATAACACAGTACCTTCTAAAGTTCGTCCAAGATTGTCATATTGTGATATTTGTCCTTTTCAAAGGATCATTCTCTCAGCTGGCAGATTTTACCACTAGCCATTTGAGATCTCCCATCCTGGGAAATAGTGTCTGTCTATCTGTTTAGAAATTATGTAATTTAGAAGAAGCGTAGGCTGTATTTTTGCATCATATATATATATTTTTTATTATAGCAGCCATACCTTGGTAATTGTTGTGTTTAGATTTAGGAGGAGAATTTGTTTTGCATCGTTTTTCCAGGATTCAGATTGCTTTTAAAAGCATTTTTCCTCAAATATATTTTTCAATACCTCACGGCTCAATGCTTGGCTCAGAACAGGTCGGCACGGCTGGCCCTTGGATGTACACAGAGAGCTAATATTAATAAAATGCATGTCAATCTCTGCTGGCTGAAAGTGGAGGAGAGATTGACTTCATCACTATTTATTTCTGAGAGTTATTGACATGTTGAATGCACCGAGCTGTCTGTCTAAACTACTGGCACACAGCTCGGACACCCATGCATACCCCACAAGACATGCCACGAGATCTCTTCATGGTCCCCAAGTACAGAACAGACTATGGGTGTAACGTCTGCTTCCAACTCACACTATCAAACACGTAGATCCCCTGAACGCAACTCACTTTCCAGCCCACTTTCCAGCTCACACCCTCAAACACATAGATCCCCTGAACGCAGCTCAATCTCCAGATCCCAATCATCTGAATTCTGATCACCTGTTCACACACCTGTATGTCATTATCACACACTATTTAGTTCAGTTCTTTGCACCCCATAATTGTGAGGTATTGTTTGTTTTGTGACACACTTCTATTCGGACCGCTGGTTTTCCCGTAATTGAATCCTCCCGTGTATGATAGTTTTAGCCTGCCTCACTAACGATACCTTTTGCCTATTCCCTGCCTGTACCTCGGATTTCCTGTTATCAACCTATTGCCTGATCTCCCAGAGGACGTTACTAGCCTTTTCCCTGCCTGTTCTGTTGCCCTTTTGGACCCCCTGGGAATGATCTTCTGCCTGCCCCTGGACCCAGCTACCTGCCTCCTTCTGTGGTCCTTTACCAATAAACACCTGCTGCGCTCTGCACCTGTTCATTACAATGGGAGGCACAAAGTACTACATAGAACCATGATTACATGGAACTCTATTCCACATCAAGTAACTGTAAAATTTGATTTAAAAAACAGATTAAAAAACACCTTATGGAACAGCGGGGACTGTGAAGCAACACAAACATTGGCACAGACACATGCCTACACACGCGATAACATAAGCACATACATACACATGGATTTAGTACTGTAGATATGTGGTAGTGGTGGAGTAGGGGCCTGAGGGCACACAGTGTGTTGTGAAATCTGTGAATGTATTGTAATGTTTTTAAAATTGTATAAACTGCCTTAATTTTGCTGGACCCCAGGAAGCAGCAGCTAATGGGGATCCATAATAAATACAAAAACAAATGCTTAATGGAAATCCATCATTCCCATGTGTTTAATTCCTCTCAAAGTTGAGACCTGTCACCTGGCTATGGAAATCTCTCTCTTTCTCTCTCTGTCTCTCTCCATCTCTCTCTCTCTCTCTCTCTCTCTCTCTCTCTCTCTCTCTCTCTCTCTCTCATTCTTTCAAATGACACCAGTTGCTTCGTGAAAACTCAATTCACAGCATAACACACCCATTGGACATGCTTCATCATAATGCCAATGCATAGTAGAATGGAGTAAAAAGAGTTTCACTTACCCCTGTAAAGAGGGAATTCCAAAGTTTGGTTTGAGAACCAAGCGGCCCAATTATGCTAAGTACAAAGAACTGTTTAGTATATCAAGGGCAACATCAAATCCGGTTCCCATCACCATCAACATGCTCTATTTTATCTGCCAGTCCTCGGGGGGAGAACTTAGAGGAAAGATTCAGGCTGTGAAATGGAATAGAAGTAGGAGCAATTAGTTTTAAATCAGCTCCTCCTTCCCTGATATCATTACAGGGAGAGAATGTGCCAATAAACAGGCTGTTGGATAACATAAAGGTCCAAGTCTACTATTAAATCAAATCAAATCAAATTTATTGGTCACATACACATGGTTAGCAGATGTTAATGCGAGTGTAGCGAAATGCTTGTGCTTCTAGTTCCGACCATGCAGTAATATCTAACAAGTAATCTAACAATTTCACAACAACTACCTTCTACACACAAGTATACACACAAGTGATCAGGATGGATTGGTTCATCTCTGTCATTTGGAGTGGTGAAAAAAGTACCTTAATAGAAAATGACAGTAAATAGTAAAAATGAAAGTCACCCAGAAAAGTACTACTTGAATAAAAGTCTAAAGGTAGTTGGTTTTAAATATAATTAAGTATCAAATGTAAAAGTATAAATCATTTCAAATTCCTTACATTAAGCAAACCAGGCGGCACCATTTTCTTGTTTTATTTTATTTTACTGATAGCCAGGGCCATGCGCCAACACTCATAATTTACAAACACAGTCCGCCAGATCAGAGGCAGTAGGGATGACCAGGGATTTCCTCTTGATAAGTGCATGAATTGGACCATTTTCCTGTTCTGTTAAGCATTCAAAATGTAACAAGTACTTTTGGGTGTCAGGGAAAATGTATGGAGTAAGAAGTAAAGTATTTTCTTTAGGAATGTAGTGAGGTAAAAGTAAAAGTAGTCAAAAATATAAATAGTAAAGTTAAGTACTGTACAGATACCCCAAAAAACGACTTTAGTAGTACTTTCAAGTATTTTTACTTAAGTACATTACTCTACTGGTCTTGGACTTATTGTTGTCCTTTTGATTGATTGTCAGAAAAGGTAGCTGACGTAGTTTGTCTGTAACGCATCACCAGAATTTCTGTTGGCAAAACAAAATGTTATTTCAAATGTAAAATGAATCATGAAACTGTTCGTCAATTTGCCAGTCAGTTGAGGTATGCCGTGCCCTGTCTAAAACGTGCACATATTTTGTGGGAATTATTCAAGGTGTTGCATATTGTTGGTGAAGACTTGGTTTGACTCAATAAAATACACAATGGATTCATAAAGACAATGCATCTGTCTGTGAGAAGACGGACAGAGCCAATTGTCCACTGAAAGGGTAACGTCATAGGATAAACGTAAACCCTTTTCACCAGTATTTTTACAGTATAATTAAGGTTAGGCCTGCTGTATGTACAGTTGAATTCGGAAGTTTACATACACTAAGTCATTAAAACTCGTTTTTCAACCACTCCACAAATTTCTTGTTAACAAACTATAGTTTTGGCAAGTTGATAGGACATCTACTTTGTACATGACACAAGTAATTTTTCCAACAATTGTTTACAGACAGATTATTTCACTTATAATTCACTATATCACAATTCCAGTGGGTCAGAAATTTACATACACTAAGTTGACTGTGCCTTTAAACAGCTTGGAAAATTCCAGAAAATGATGTCATGGCTTTAGAAGCTTCTAATAGGCTAATTAATTATTTCATTTATAAATCACTGCTCAGGAAGGAGACGTGTTCTGTCTCCTAGAGATGAACGTACTTTGGTGCAAAAAGTGCAAATCAAACCCAGAACAACAGCAAAGGACCTTGTGGAGATGCTGGAGGAAACAGGTACAAAAGTATCTATATCCACAGTAAAACGAGTTCTATATCAACATAACCTGAAAGGCCGCTCAGCAAGGAAAAAGCCACTGCTCCAAAACCGCCCATTAAAAAGCAAGACTGCACATGGGGACAAAGATCGTACTTTTTGGAGAAATGTCCTCTGGTCTGATGAAACAAAAATAGAACTGTTTGGCCATAATGACCATCGTTATGTTTGGAGGAAAAGGGAGAGGCTTGCAAGCCAAAGAACACCATCCCAACTGTGAAGCACGGAGGTGGCAGCATAATGTTGTGGAGGTGCTTTGCTGCAGGAGGGACTGGTGCACTTCACAAAATAGATGGCATTATGAGGGAGGAAAATTATGTGCATATATTTAAGCAACATCTCAAGACATCAGTCAGGATGTTAAAGCTTGGTCGCAAATGGGCCTTCCAAATGGACAATGACCCCAAGCATACTTCCAAACTTGTAGCAAAATGGCTTAAGGACAACAAAGTCAAGGTATTGGAGTGGCCATCACAAAGCCCTGACCTCAATCCCATAGAACATTTGTGGGCAGAACTGAAAAGTGTGTGTGAGCAAGGAGGCCTACAAACCTGACTCAGTTACACCAGCTCTGTCAGGAGGAATGGGCCAAAATTCACCCAACTTATTGTGGGAAGCTTGTGGAAGGCTACCCAAAATGTTTGACCCAAGTTAAACAATTTAAAGCTAATGCTACCAAATACTAATTGAGTGTATGTAAACTTCTGACCCACTGGGTCTTAATCTTATACTAAGATGAAATGTCAGGAATTGTGAAAAACTGAGTTTAAATGTATTTGGTTAAGGTGTATGTAAACCTCCGATTTCAACTGAATGTGTGCATCTCAACATTTGTGTCCTGGTTCTCGGTAGAGTTCACTGTGATGTTTTCTGATGAAGTTCTGAAGGAACATTACTGTGTCTGTCTGAGTTCCTTTGTATCTGGGTCACACAGGCCTCACCAAATCTTCAGTAGTCTGTCCCTGCCGTCTCACCTGGCTTTCATGTGAATTGAAGTCAAATGGATGCGTAGGAGCTTCTGTAGGATGATAATTACCTCCTCAGGGGCAGAAGAGACCGCAAAGCTTTCTGCCAAAACGTTCATACCGCCACCATGTGGTAAACCTATGGTTAAAGTCCTGGTTGGAATGATCTTATCTTAGATGCCATGTTGTAGTACAGATGTAGGATCTTAATTTGATCACTCTTTTGTTGCTGATCATTTTCCTGTACCGCAGGAAATGCAGATGAGCTTCATAATTTACATAAATTCACTGAAAACCTACACTAACACATTGTTGTATTAACAGTATTGCACTTTTCATGTAGCCTACTTTTAGCCAGGCAATAGTTTAACCTTCACTCAAGCAAGATTATGGACTAAACATTAAAATCCTGTTGCTGCAGGATTATTTTGCTGTGACAATATAATTCAAATTAAGATCCTATATCTGTAGGTGACTCTGTATTCCACGGACCTTTTCATTCACACATAATGAGTTAAACTTGAGTCTGTAAATCGTGGCATGAGTAAACCAATCATTAGTTTAGTAATAAAGGCCATTGTTTAATTCCCCAATGTAGCACTAATGATTATGAAAATAATGACAGTGACAAAGGTGCATAATAAGTAATTATTTGTGGTGTATAGAGTATGCACTGTGTCATCAATACCTGTTAGGTAGATTTTCTGAGATAACCCGTCACAATCCCGAGAGTCCCATACTGTACTTGTAAAGGAGTCAATTTGTAGGGAAAAACAAGCTGTAATCAGTGGAACAAAGTCAGACTCAGATTGGGTCTCATTGTCAGACAGACAGGTTAAGGACAACCAATCCACCACAGTTATCCTGAGGGTTGCAAGTTCCTACTGTTGTCTCAGTGCTCTATAATACACCTTAGTGTCTGTCTGCCTAAACAGTCTGCGTAGGAGATTGCTCCATAAAACCATGAATGAAAATGGCATCACGTCTCTGTTGCACTGCAATAAAGGTTAAAAAAATTTAATGAATAAAAATATATAAAACTCAGTGCTAGAGGTGTCACTACAGACCCTGGTTCGATTCCAGGCTGTATCTCAACTGTCTGTGATTGGGAGTCCCATAGGGCGGTGCACCTTTGGCCCAGCGTCGTCCAGGTTAGGGTTTGGCCTGGGTAGGCTGTCATTGTAAATAAGAATTTGTTCTTAACTGACTTGCCTAGTTAAATAAAGGTTAAATAAAACATTTTTAAAAAATCTATAATAATGTCCAGTCTCTTTCACATTGCGTTTCTGTCTGTTCCAGACCTTTAAATCAATGATTGAGTTAATACTAAATAACACAGAGGTAATCTGGCTAGGTAATCTGGTTTGTCTGTGTTTTACAGATTGAATTAAGTCAAATACAGATCTTGTGTCGTACCTGTATGTCCAGTATTTCATAGACTGACAGCTTCAACTACTGGCAAAGCTAGTCTGGTGTTATAGCCATTGAAATTAGTTAAATATAGAGCTTGTGTGGTGTAGCGCTATACTTCTCATACTGACAGCCATCACTGCTAACAAAGCAGAGCTGAGCAGAGCACAGGCATTCTGCTTAACAGAGAAAGTACATCACCCTTTTTATATAACTTTCATTACAATTGATTTATTTTTTTTGTGATTCAGAATATTGCAGTTGAACTTTAAACATACGGTTTTCAATAGACTGTCTGCCAAGTTTGATACCAATAATTTTTGTTTTCAGACTGCTGACTACTTTTGAGTGATACAAGAGACGAGAGAGAGCCATCTACTGTATTTTAGCCCACCAGTCAGAATCAGTTCGGAGAGACATCTATTTTAGCCCACCAGTCAGACTCAGTTCGGAGAGACATCTATTTTAGCCCACCAGTCAGACTCAGTTCGGAGAGACATCTATTTTAGCCCACCAGTCAGAATCAGTTCAGAGAGACATCTATTTTAGCCCACCAGTCAGAATCAGTTCGGAGAGACATCTATTTTAGCCCACCAGTCAGAATCAGTTCGGAGAGACATCTATTTTAGCCCACCAGTCAGAATCAGTTCAGCCATTGTTTGTTTGTTTTTCCTCGCTGTTGGAGAGAGACTTTGTTGAGTTGACAGAGGTATTGATTTTGCAGCATGTCTCCCATCTGTCATGCTAATCCACATTAATGCTGGACACCAAAGCAAAATATTGTCTGGCTAAATCTGATGAAAGGTCGCCTCTACTTTATTTAAGACTGTAAATCAAACTGTTTAAGGGGATGGCCATGGAATCCAGAGCTTTACAAATATTTCCCGTTGCAGTGGCTGCTGCCGCCACACTGTTAATGTGTATGTTGATTTTAATTTGATGATGTGTAACTTTTCGGAAGGCTGAATAAGATGTGGGTCTTTATTGGAATAATATCACGTATGGGGTGATACAGTACTTCCAGCTAATTCCCATGGTTGTTAATGGGTCCTTGGTAACATTAAGTATTAGAAATATACAATATCTTCTTGTTGAATATTCTAGAGCACTTGTAAGTTACACTCTATGCACTTAGCTGTTGGAGAGGACTTGACGAGATGTGTCTCCCAGTGGGGATTGGCGCTTGCGTGACTAGTTGTGTGCACTCAGAATTATATTGACTCACCCTGTTAACATACACCGTTCAAATTGTGCAGAGGGTCCAGCAAGACGCCACACATCGAACTAATAACATGTCTGCCTCTCTGCACCCAATCTTTCTCTGCCAATTGGCTCCAAAGGCTGGAAAATAAAAGCATTCTAGTGTTTTACTTTCAAAGTGTTGCTTTTGACTTGTTGACTACTATTCTATCTCTGTACCAAGCAAGCTGAAATATAAAAGTACAGATAAATAACCTGACTTGAGATGTAGCACTGAAACTGGAATGGACTAGTCTTTTCCTGTGTTCTTCTCCAACTGTCCAACTGTATCAACACAACGTGTAATTCTCCTCTTCATATTTCATATAATTCCATCAAAATTGGCTAAATCCACCCACATGGATTTCATCTTGTGGAGGCATCTTTTTGCCAACATGGTTGGCAGCATGTGTATGGCAGACTATTTTGTTCTTAAGCAGAGAGACTTTGAGAAAGACCCTAGCTGGCAAACTAGCCTTTCATGAAAGCTTTTGAGTAAAGGACAGACTGTAACTTACACCATGGGCTAGCTAGAACACTGTGTTTTTCAAAAGGTTGACAGGTTGAAAGGCCGTGATGTGTGAGGCTACCGTGTAGTCATTCTGGTCCAAATCCTTAAATGCGCTTAATGCACTTCAAAACCAAACCAATCCACACGGGACTGCCCACAATTTTACCTGGTGAAATGGTGCTGCCCACAACAAACAGAATATACAGAAAAAATATATAGACGATAAACAGAATATACAGAGAATATATAGAAAAATATATGATGCTCTGATGCTCACAGACTTGGTCAGTTTATACTACTCGTATGTCTAGGAGAGGCCTTTTTTGACACGTTTTGTCATGCTTGTCACTGAATGCAAAACAAACGCCATTCCCCACTGGGCACAGATGTCAATTCAACATCTATTCCACGTTGGTTCAACATCATTTCATTGAGATGACGTGGAAACAACGTTGATTCAACCAGTTTGTGCCCAGTGGGCCCTCATTTTGGATGGAAAGACAGATCTGTACTGTGTTTAGTTACTTTGGGTATAGTGGAGCTGCGATGTAATGTGTCTCCAGTATGTACAGTGCCGTGAAAAAGTATTTGCCCCCTTTCTGATTTTCTCTATTTTTGCGTATTTTTGATACCGAATGTTACCAGATCTTCAACCAAAACCTAATATTAGATAAAGGTAACCTGAGTGAATAAATAACACAAAAAAAAGGATACTTATTTGATGTATTTAATTAACAAAGTTATGCAACACCCAATACCCCTGTGTGAAAAAGTAATTGCCCCCTTACGCTCAATAACTGGTTTTCCACCTTTAGCTGTGATGACTGCAACCAAATGCTTCCTGTAGTTGTTGATCAGTCTCTAACATCACAGTGAAGGAATTTTGGCCCACTCTGTATATTACGCTCATATTACGCTCATGTAATTCATCCAAACCGACAAACCGGCAAAATTTGATGCAACATCAAACAAAGTGCTAGTATCTCACAGGACTTCCTGTTTTTGGCCTTGCTTATTAATGAGGTTTAGATATAGCCCCTTCACAGCTAATGAAGGACACATATTTAGTGTAATATATGCACAACTTCCAAGGTCTTAGTCAGACTTTAGTGCGATATGAGTTTCTACGATCTATTATGATGTGGCTTCACATTACAGCATTATGTATTCACTTTAATATGTGCTGCTGATTGAATACAACTGTGAAGGAAAAGCAGTGTTTAATTGAATTCAACTGTAATTAGCATTGTTGTGTTTGGCGTGCAATTATTTGATTGAATGTGAAGAGCGTAATTCAGTAAAGGACAG
>QNTS01000522.1:836202-847105 GCA_003317085.1 Hucho hucho
ACACACACACACACACACACACACTCACACACACACACACACACACACACACACACACACACACACACACACACACACACACACACACACACACACACACACACACACACACACACACACACACACACACACACACACACACACACACACACACACACACACTGCCGAGTGTTGAGTGTGTCTAACCTGGCAATTGCAGTGCTAGTGGGCCACACACACTGTAGAAATGGCAAGGTGTTTTGGCTTGTCTATTCAGAAGGAGCACCATGCCAAGTTCAACATCATGGTGACAAGATAGTGGCATGGCCTTTTTTTATTGAGGATGTTGTGTCTATGTGGGGTGGTCCTTTGTAGCTCAGTTGGTAGAGCATGGTGCTTGTAACCTAGAGTAGTGGATTCAATTCACAGGTCCACCCATACGTTAAATTTATGCACGCATGACTGTAAGTTGCTTTGGATAAAAGTGTCTGCTAAATGATATATATTATATTATTACGATAAGCACTTAATGAATTTGAAATAATTAAACTGCTGACGTGCTGTACTGTAATTGTACTGTACGAGTATCCATTTTCACAGCAAAAGCAAGCATGCAAGCACTATCCAGGCACTGATTTAGCTAGAAAGAAACTATGCAAATTTCACAAATGATGTATGACACATGAAGTGTTACAATGAACATTCAGTTACTTCAGTATAGCTTACACCGCTGTAAAAATAATGCTGAACGGTATCTATGCCTTAAGCTACGATGCCTCACTTCCGCCAGAAGCTCATCTCTAATAGTGTTGAGTTTTAATACATTGGATGTCAGCTTCTATCTATCTTCTTCTCTCCACTGCTCATCCTCTTTGTCTGGCTGTGGAGTGCAGTCACAGTCAGTGGAGTGCTTTGGTCCCCCATGGTTAAGATAACACTCACAATAGCCGAACAGGAACCAGCAGTTTAACAGGCTGTGCAACAGTCTCTCCTGATCTCGACAGTAACTGTTTAAAGGACAATCGAGGGGAAACCAACTAGCTACCAATCTCCTGGAGAAAAGACATGGCTCAAAGTCCTAGCAGCTAGCTGAGATAAATTGCTAACCCACATTTTGGCCAGTGAGCATTTTTCCAACACTTAAAGCCTCGCTGTCACAGTGTGGACCAACGGCTGAGAGGAAGGTCTAGTTGTATGGTGGTGTTCCAGGAAAGGCATGTGTCTTCACTCAAACACCAACAACAAATCATTGCCATCTCATTGGAACAAACCCTATGGCAAAGCAAAGTCTTTCTTCATCGGAAAAAAGGACAAGGGCCCATTGAGTGGACTGGTACAGTATTACACAACTCCACTGAGAGTCGTGACTAGGTCACCCACTATTCTCTTGTTCCAGTTATAGTATAATTACATAGCACTAATCCATTTCTTATCCCATTTCCCCTCTGATGATCATTGCATGGAAGAGAGCATGTTAGCATAGCACAGCAGTCCTGTTTACTTACAGGACTGCTATGCATTGAATGGCACAAATTGAACAAAGGCACAGTGGTGTTTGCCAGTTATTGTCTAATTGCACTGTTACCATGCAAAGAAAATCCTACCCAACGTCCTTGACATCTTTAATGATCCATGGCTTGGCATCCACAGTGAGGAATCGTGGTTAAAAAGCCATCTGCTTGGGGTGAAGACGATAGTGCCACTGTCTCTTTTATATGCAGCATGTCGCCAGGCAGTCAAAGAACACTTCACACATCACTGATGTGATGACATGGAGAAAGAAAAATATGTACTAAGGTACGAGAGCCTGTGTGTGTGTGTGTGTGTGTATGTGTGTGTGTGTATGTGTGTATTTTTCCTTAGACTTAAGCTTGTTGGTGAAATATAAAACCTTTCTCTATATCAGTGGAATTTAAAGTCGGGGTCGGGGAACGGTAGTGGGGTCGCCCCAAAAAATGTATAAATGAAGATTTATACAGTCTAAGTCGGAAGTTTACATACACTTAGGTTGGAGTCATTAAAACTTCTCCACAAATGTCTTGTTAACAAACTATAGTTTTGGCAAGTTGATAGGACATCTACTTTGTGCATGACACAAGTAATTTTTCCAACAATTGTTTACAGACAGATTATTTCACTTATAATTCACTATATCACAATTCCAGTGGGTCAGAAGTTTACATACACTAAGTTGACTGTGCCTTTAAACAGCTTGGAAAATTCCAGAAAATGATGTCATGGCTTTAGAAGCTTCTGATAGGTTAATTAACTCATTTGAGTCAATTGGAGGTGTAACTGTGGATGTATTTCAAGGCCTACCTTCAAACTCAGTGGCTCTTTGCTTGACATCATGGGAAAATCAAAAGAAATCATCCAAGACCTCAGAAAAAAATGTGTAGACCTCCACAAGTCTGGTTCATCCTTGGGAGCAATTTCCAAACGCCTGAAGGTACCACGTTCATCTGTACAAACAATAGTACGCAAGTATAAACACCATGGGACCACGCAGCCGTCATACCTCTGAGGAAGGAGATGCGTTCTGTCTCCTAGAATGGAACGTACTTTGGTGTGAAAAGTGCAAATCAATCCCAGAACAGCAAAGGAACTTGTGAAGATGCTGGAGGAAACAGGTACAAAAGTATCTATATCCATAGTAAAACGAGTCCTTAATCGACATAAACTGAAAGGCCGCTCAGCAAGGAAGAAGCCACTGCTCCAAAACCGCCATAAAAAAGCCAGACTACGGTTTGCAACTGCACATGGGGACAAAGATTGTACTTTTTGAAGAAATGACCTCTGGTCTGATGAAACAAAAATGGAACTGTTTGGCCATGATGACCATCGTTATGTTTGGAGGAAAAGGGGGAGGCTTGCAAGCTGAAGAACACCCTCCCAACCGTGAATCACGGGGGTAGCAGCATCATTTTGTGGGGGACTGGTGCACTTCACAAAATAGATGGCATCAAGAAGGAAGAAAATTATGTGGATATATTAAAGCAGCATCTCAAGACATCAGTCAGGAAGTTAAAGCTTGGTCGCAAATGGGTCTTCTAAATGGACAATGACCCCAAGCATACTTCCAAAGCTGTGGCAAAATGGCTTAAGGACAACAAAGTCAAGGTATTGGAGTGGCCATCACAAAGCCCTGACCTCAATCCCATAGAACATTTGTGGGCAGAACTGAAAAAGCGTGTGCGAGCAAGGAGGCCTACAAACCTGACTCAGTTACACGAGCTCTGTCAGGGGGAATGGTCCAAAATTCACCCAACTTATTGTGGGAAGCTTGTGGAAGGCTACCCCGAAACGTTTGACCCAAGTTAAACAATTTAAAGGCAATGCTACCAAATACTAATTGAGTGTACATCAACTTCTGACCCACTCGGAATGTGATGAAAGGAATTAAAGCTGAAGTAAATAATTCTCTCTACTATTAACACAAAACACCAGTCTCAACGTCAACAGTGAAGAGGCGACTCCGGGATGCTTGCCTTCTAGGCAGAGTTGCAAAGAAAAAGCCATATCTCAGACTGGCCAATAAAAATAAAAGATTAAGATGGGCAAAAGAACACAAACACTGGACAGAGATATGGCTTTTTCTTTGCATCCCGGAGTCACC
Organism: Hucho hucho; assembly: GCA_003317085.1. NCBI lineage: Eukaryota > Metazoa > Chordata > Actinopteri > Salmoniformes > Salmonidae > Hucho > Hucho hucho. The sequence continues at coordinate 839,798 of QNTS01000522.1, forward strand.
TCTTCACTGTTGACGTTGAGACTGGTGTTTTGCAGGTAGTATTTAATGACCATTTTGAGCCTGTAATTGAACCCACAAATGCTGATGCTCCAGATACTGAACTAGTCTAAAGAAGGCCAGTTTTATTGCTTCTTTAATGATAAACTTGGATTATCTAACACAACGTGCCATTGGAACACAGGAGTGATGGTTGCTGATAATGGGCCTCTGTACACCTATGTAGATATTCCATTAAAAATCAGCCTTTCCAGCAACAATAGTCATTTACAACATTAACAATGTCTATACTGTATTTCTGATCAATTTGATGTTATTTTAATGGACTAAAAATTGGCTTTTCTTTCATGAACTGTGCATTACTGTGCAGCCGTTTTCATTGATCTGGCCAAGGCTTTCGACTCTGTCAATCACCACATCCTTATCGGCAGACTCGACAGCCTTGGTTTCTCAAATGATTGCCTCGCATGGTTCACCAACTACTTCTCCGATAGAGTTCAGTGTGTCAAATCAGAGGGCCTGTTGTCCGGGCCTCTGGCAGTCTCTATGGGGGTGCCACAGGGTTCAATTCTTGGGCCGACTCTCTTCTCTGTATACATCAATGATGTCGCTCTTGCTGCAGGTGAGTCTCTGATTCACCTCTACGCAGACGACACCATTCTGTATACTTCTAGCCCCTCTTTGGACACTGTGTTAACTACCCTCCAGACAAGCTTCAATGCCATACAACTCTCCTTCCGTGGCCTACAACTGCTCTTAAATGCAAGTAAAACTAAATGCATGCTCTTCAACCGATCGCTGCCCGCACCTGTCCCCCCGTCCAGCATCACTACTCTGGACGGTTCTGTCTTAGATTATGTGGACAACTACAAATATCTAGGTGTCTGGTTAGACTGTAAACTCTCCTTCCAGACTCACATCAAACATCTCCAATCTAAAATTAAATCTAGAATTGGCTTCCTATTNAAATCCAGAAAATCACATTGTAGGATTTTTAATGAATTTATTTGCAAATTATGGTGGAAAATAAGTATTTGGTCACATACAAACAAGCAAGATTTCTGGCTCTCACAGACCTGTAACTTCTTCTTTAAGAGGCTCCTCTGTCCTCCACTCGTTACCTGTATTAATGGCACCTGTTTGAACTTGTTATCAGTATAAAAGACACCTGTCCACAACCTCAAACAGTCACACTCCAAACTCCACTATGGCCAAGACCAAAGAGCTGTCAAAGGACACCAGAAACAAAATTGTAGACCTGCACCAGGTTGGGAAGACTGAATCTGCAATAGGTAAGCAGCTTGGTTTGAAGAAATCAACTGTGGGAGCAATTATTAGGAAATGGAAGACATACAAGACCACTGATAATCTTCCTCGATCTGGGGCTCCACGCAAGATCTCACCCCGTGGGGTCAAAATGATCACAAGAACGGTGAGCAAAAATCCCAGAACCACACGGGGGGACCTAGTGAATGACCTGCAGAGAGCTGGGACCAAAGTAACAAAGCCTACCATCAGTAACACACTACGCCGCCAGGGACTCAAATCCTGCAGTGCCAGACGTGTCCCCCTGCTTAAGCCAGTACATGTTCAGGCCCGTCTGAAGTTTGCTAGAGAGCATTTGGATGATCCAGATGAGGATTGGGAGAATGTCATATGGTCAGATGAAACCAAAATAGAACTTTTTGGTAAAAACTCAACTCGTCGTGTTTGGAGGACAAAGAATGCTGAGTTGCATCCAAAGAACACCATACCTACTGTGAAGCATGGGGGTGGAAACATCATGCTTTGGGGCTGTTTTTCTGCAAAGGGACCAGGACGACTGATCCGTGTAAAGGAAAGAATGAATGGGGCCATGTATCGTGAGATTTTGAGTGAAAACCTCCTTCCATCAGCAAGGGCATTGAAGATGAAACGTGGCTGGGTCTTTCAGCATGACAATGATCCCAAACACACCGCCCGGGCAACGAAGGAGTGGCTTCGTAAGAAGCATTTCAAGGTCCTGGAGTGGCCTAGCCAGTCTCCAGATCTCAACCCCATAGAAAATCTTTGGAGGGAGTTGAAAGTCCGTGTTGCCCAGCGACAGCCCCAAAACATCACTGCTCTAGAGGAGATCTGCATGGAGGAATGGGCCAAAATACCAGCAACAGTGTGTGAAAACCTTGTGAAGACTTACAGAAAACGTTTGACCTCTGTCATTGCCAACAAAGGGTATATAACAAAGTATTGAGATAAACTTTTGTTATTGACCAAATACTTATTTTCCACCATAATTTGCAAATAAATAAATTAAAAATCCTACAATGTGATTTTCTGGATTTCTTTTTCTCATTTCGTCTGTCATAGTTGAAGTGTACCTATGATGAAAATTACAGGCCTCTCTCATCTTTTTAAGTTGGAGAACTTGCACAATTGGTGGCTGACTAAATACTTTTTTGCCCCACTGTATCTCCCTCACCAGCTTTAAGCACCAGCTGTCAGAGCAGCTCACTGACCCCTGCACCTGTTTATTGCCCATCTGTAAATAGCCCAACCAACTACCTCATCCCCTACCGTATTTATTTATTTATCTTGTTCCTTTGCACCCCAGTTCTTTTCTACTTTGTACATTCATCTACTGCACATCTACCATTCCAGTGTTTAAATGCTAAATTGTAATTACTTTGCCACCATGCCCTATTTATTGCCTTACCTTCCTTATCCTACCTCATTTGCACTCTTTGTATATAGATTAGTTTTTTTCTACTGTATTATAGACTGTATGTTTGTTTTACTCCATGTGTAACTCTGTGTTGTTGTATGTGTCGAACTGCTTTGCTTTATCTTGGCCAGTTCGCAGTTGTAAATGAGAACTTGTTCTCAACTTGCCTACCTGGTTAAATAAAGGTGAAATAAAAAAATTACAATTTTTTTTTTTTTAAATGAACAAGGACATTTCTAAGTGACCACAAACTTTTGAATGGTAGTGTAGATTGTATTTTTTGAGGGAACAAAAAAATAAGAGTACAGATGGGACAATATACAATTGTTTTTGAGAACGACAATTTGAAAATTTATTTATTGTTTTCTTTTCATTTTGATAAGAGATGAAAATGTAATGAATTTAAGGTTATTTGTTGATGTAAGTCACATTTTACAGATGTCAAGGTAGTGTCATTAAATTTGTGGTGGGTTGGGGTCACAAGAAATTCTTCCAACAAAAATGGGGTTCTGAGAAATGATTTGAGAGAAAATGGGGTCCCCTCTGAAAAAGTTTGAATACCACTGGTCTATACTATATGATCTACAGTGGCTCGCGAAAGTATTCACCCCCTTGGCATTTTTCCTATTTTGTTGCCTTACAACCTGGAATTAAAATAGTTTTTTCAAACTTTAATCTTGAGTGTGCATTACTATTCAACCCCCCAAAGTCAATACTTTGTAGAGCCACCTTTTGCAGCAATTACAGCTGCAAGTCTCTTGGGGTATGTCTCTATAAGCTTGGCACATCTAGCCACTGGGATTCTTGTCCATTCTTCAAGGCAAAACTGCTCCAGCTCCTTCAAGTTGGATGGGTTCCGCTGTTGTACAGCAATCTTTAAGTCCTACTACAGATTCTCAAGTGAATTGAGGTCTGGGATTTGACTAGGCCATTCCAAGACATTTAAATGTTTCCCCTTAAACCACTTGAGTGTTGCTTTAGCAGTATGCTTAGGGTCATTGTCCTGCTGGAAGGTGAACCTCCATCCCAGTATCAAATCTCTGGAAGACTGAAACAGGTTTCCCTGAAGAATTTCCCTGTATTTAGCGCTATCCATCATTCCTTCAATTCTGACCAGTTTCCCAGTCCCTGTTGATGAAAAACATCCCCACAGCATGATGCTGCCACCACCATGCTTCACTGTTGTTATGGTGTACTTGGGGTGATGAGAGGTGTTGGGTTTGCGCCATACATATCGTTTGCCTTGATGGCCAAAAAGCTCAGTTTTAGTCTCATCTGACCAGAGTACCTTCTTCAATGTGTTTGGGGATTCTCCCACATGCCTTTTGGCGAACTCCAAACGTTGTTTGCTTATTTTTTTCTTGAAGCAATGGCTTTTTTCTGGCCACTCATCCGTAAAGCCCAGCTCTGTGGAGTATACGGCTTAAAGTGGTCCTATGGACAGATACTCCAATCTCTGCTGTTTAGCTTTGCATCTCCTTCAGGGTTATCTTTGGTCTCTGTGTTGCCTCTCTGATTAATGCCCTCCTTGCCTTTGGTGGGCAGCCCTCTCTTGGTAGGGTTGTTGTGGTGCCATAGTCTTTCCATTTTTTAATAATGGATTTAATAGTGCTCCGTAGGATGTTCAAAGTTTCTGATATTTTTTATAACCCAACCCTGATCTGTACTTCTCCACAACTTCGTCCCTGACCTGTTTGGAAAGCTCCTTGGTCTTCATGGTGCAGCTTGCTTGGTGGTGCCCCTTGCTTAGTGGTGTTGCAGACTCTGGGGCCTTTCAGAACAGGTGTATATATACTGAGATCATGTGACACTTAAATAAAGTCCACTTGTGTGCAATCTAAGTAAATATGTGACTTCTGAAGTCTCCATAGCAAAGGGGTTGAATACATATGCATGCACCACTTTTCTGTTTTTTATTTTGTATAATTTTTTTAAATAAGCAATTTTTTTCATTTCACCTATTTGGACTATTTTGTGTATGTTCATTACATGAAATCCAAATAATAATCCATTTGAATTACAGGTTGTAATGCAACAAAATAGGAAAAACGCCAAGGGGGATGAATACTTTTGCAAGGCACTGTACCTGTGGACTGACTGTGGATGTATGTACAACTACCCTCTCATCTGGTCCACAACAACCCTCCCTCCATCCCCCCATCCCTCCCTCCATCTCTCCATCAATCCCTCTTCACATGGGGACCGCAAGGAACAGTGCATATTGTTTCAAGCTGGAAGGTAGAATTTGATCTCCCCCACCAGAGGTCCAGTAATCCTTTAAGCCGTTATGTTTGCAGAGTCCAATTTAGCTGTCTCTTAATGTAATTAAATTGTGCTGATGACCTAGCGTGGAGGGAGGGGCTGAGCATCAATATTTCCATGCAAATCCACTCCAATGGATGTTTGTTGAAAAAAATAATATTATATGACCTTATTATTTCCTCTCCATCCTTTGCCTGTCCACCTCACAAAGCTCCCTTAACAACAACTACTTGTGTAGACCTGGCACCATCCACTCTCACTCCACTCCACTCCACTCCATCCCACCCAGTTCAGTGCATTGGAAATTAATTATTGGCAAATCTACATCACTCAGACCTTTGACATAGTAGGTGAACACTGTCTCTGGGGATTTGGTGAGAAAAACAGAACTTAATTGAAACAGTGCAACCATACAGTACAATAAGAGTTTTCTGCTGGACGGTTTTGTCCCTGGATCACATGACGATCTGGATGGTTATCTGGAGAGTGTCATGGCAACCTGTGCTCATGCCAAGCCGTAGATGTTACAGATCTCCATTCTCCTCTGTACACCTCAGCCACTGAGGAGGGATAGCCTATTATGGTCTGGCAGAACACGCTGAAACCTGAACCATCCAAGTGGCCTTGATAGCTGAAACTCTGAAACCCTGGATAAAGTAGCCTACCTTTGCGTAGGTAGGCATTCAGTAGGTAGTTATTAGTAGGTAGGTATTCGTCTAGGTACTCAGTAGGTTCTGTAGGTATTCATTGCCCACATTGCCAACTCAGTCTGCTAACCTACTAAGGTATCACCATTGCTCCATGGCAACACCAATGTCATGTGGTGTTCTATTAACATCAATCCCCTGTGGTCATGTTGTGGGTTCTCTGGTCTGGACATTATCTGTTTTCCAAAGCCATCTGATCCCACAACCAATGGCTGCCAATATGTTTTCAATTGGATTTTTCCTCCACTTTCTTCCATTACAGTGAATGGCTCATGTCCAGAAAAATACAATGTTATCCCTAAAGCAATTCAAGCTATACTATTACTCTACCAAAAGACTAAAAGCCATTTACTGTACTTTAATATGCAAGAGAGGCATATAATTATTTGGCTTTTGCCAGTTGTGTTTTTACTGCACAGACTTTAGAGAATGCTCTCTGTGTGTTGGAGAATATAGTCAGTGTGAGACACAGCCACAAATCATATTAGTGCAGCATTGAGGCTTGGGCGAGCGTTACATCTCCCCTGAACCATTCCTCAGTCCTGGACATAAAACACTTCAAAACAGCTGATCTGGTGCAATCCAGTAAGCCATGAAATACAAAATGCAGCCCAGATCAGAAAGCATCCACATGACACAGAGGAAGCTAAACTTACCAGCGGAGAGGGAATAAAAAAAAGCAGATGCTCTGATCTTTCCCTTTCAACTGTAGTGCAAAGGTGAAGATGCATCTTTTGAGCCTCCCACTAGCACAGACATGGGCAACTGGCGGAATGCCAGTTTTGAAGGCCCTCAGATCAATAATAAAAAAAAAACATATTTTTGGGGGGAACGCAGTCAGGGTCTCAACTTACGGTTGCGAGTTAGAATAGTAGAATACTCAAGGTGCAATTTCAAAATATGGTTGTACATAAGATTTTTTTGTTTTGTTATGTCAGTGACTGACAGTCACTTAATTAGCCCACGTCAGCAAAAATGTTATAGATTGTTAGCTTACAGATGAGAGCAGCGATGAGCTGTGGTAGTGGGGGGTGTCCGCCTGGCCTTTCTCCAAGTGCATGCTGGGCTGTGTTCAAAAACTCAAAAAGGATTGAAAACAGGATGTGGGTTGAGCACCAGGTAGATCCAACAGAGAAGTGGATTTTTGAAAAGTCTTTGAAGGCCGCTATTGGAGCCTGTGCCGCTCAACATACCCAATCTGCCACATGCTGTGTCACTCTAACCCCACAGCCAAGGGTGGGCCATACTGTACACTGTCCTGCTGCAGCACAGAGAGAACTCCTTCAGTGACCAAAGCCTCAAATACACAGATTTGAGCAGAAATCTCAGAGGCAATTGTTCTAGAACTCTTTTCAGAGCATCCTGGTGCATTTACTGTATACAAACTTGGCATTGCAGTTATGGAGGCCTTGGACAGAAGTCAATACCATATAACTCAGAGTTTGTACTCGCTTAAAATATAGTCTCTCACAATTGATCTACCTTCATCCACTGCAGTGCAAATTCAATGCAGAGCTTTTTGGGAGTGAGAGAAGGAGATATTTGGTGTCTCCACTGCAGCACAAAAATAATAATGAGATCATGTTTTTGGGGTAATTAGAATTAACAGGTGAGCTGGCTGAGCCACAGACGACAGACCGA
>QNTS01000523.1:31458-43001 GCA_003317085.1 Hucho hucho
ACCTGTAGTACCTGTAGTACCTGTACCAACCTGTAGTACCTGTAGTACCTGTAGTACCTGTCGGAGGAGTTGTCATGCTGCATCCTCCTCAGAACCGTTCCCCAGCACTGCACCATCTTCTCTCATAAAAAAACCCACGGGGATATCCAACACAGCTATTCCCCTGGTCTTTCTCTCTCAATTCAATTTCAATTTAAGGGCTTTATTGGCATGGGAAACATATGTTCACATTGCCAAAGCAAGTGACGTAGGTAATAAACAAAAGTGAAATAAACAATAAAAATGAACAGTAAACATTACACTTCCAAAAGAATAAAGACATTTCAAATGTCATATTATGTATATATACAGGGTTGTAATGATGTGCAAATAGTTAAAGTACGAAAGGGAAAACAAATAAACATATATAGGTTGTATTTACAATGGTGTTTGTTCTTCATTGGTTGCCCTTTTCTTGTGGGCAACAGGTCACAAATCTTGTTGCTGTGATTGCACACTGTGGTATTTCACCCAGTAGATACGGGAGTTTATCAAAATTTGATTTCTTTTTGAATTCTTTGTGGGTCTGTGTAATCTGAGGGAAATGTGTGTCTCTAATATGGTCATACATTTGGCAGGAGGTTAGGAAGTGCAGCTCAGTTTCCACCTCATTATGTGGGCATTGTGCACATAGGACCTGGCTCTCAAGAGAAGACAGGCTTTCTCAATAGCAAGGCTATGCTCACTGAGTCTGTACATAGTCAAAGATTTCCTTAATTTTGGGTCAGTCACGGTGGTCAGGTATTCTGCCACTGTGTACTCTCTGTTTAGGGTCAAATAGCATTCTAGTTTGCTCTGTTTTTTGGTCAATTCTTTCCAATGTGTAAAGTAATTATCTTTTTTGCTTTCTCATGATTTGATTGGGTCTAATTGTGTTGCTGTCCTGTGGCTCTGTGGGGTCTGTTTGTGTTTGTGAACAGAGCCCCTGTGTGTGTGTGTGTGTGTGTGTGTGTGTGTCTCTCTCTCTCTCTCTCTCTCTCTCTCTCTCTCTCTCTCTCTCTCTCTCTCTCTCTCTCTCTCTCCAGTTACAAGGGCTTTCTTGGCATGGGAAACATGTTTACATTGCCGAAGCAAGTGAAATAGATAAAAACAATATAACAACAATCTCTATCTCTTTCTCTAAGACTAGATCTGTGCTACAGCTGCAAGCATACTTATTCCCCCCCTCTATGTTTTCATGTGCTCTGCCGTATGCATCTGCTAGCCTCACCTGCTGCATGGCAGATCTCCCATAAGGAGCTCAGCAGTCATAGTCTTGTTAATTGCCTTTCAGAGAGAGAGAGAGAGAGAGAGAGAGAGAGAGAGAGAGAACCCTGCTGCATTGCCTGGATCTAGCTGTGGCAGTGCGATAGAGAGAGGAGAGAGAGAACGTCAGCGTCCCATCCTGCCTGCCTCCACCAGTCTAGTCTAGGTGCTCCAACTGACAGCACAAGATTGATGGATTGTGCTGTTTATCGCACCTAACATCAATTCTGTCCTGCCTTCTCTTTCATTCCCTGCCTCAGTCCCTCATCCCCTTCCCCCTTCCCACTCTTGGACCCCCACTTCCCTCTCTCCTCCGTTTTTTAAAGGCGTATTTTATGCTGCCAGAGAGAGCGGCGCGACATTGAGAGAGTGAGAGACGATCCTATCTGCCTCAAAACCTTTCGCAAGGATTGGCGAGGAAGCGCTAGCCGGGACTGAGCTGGACTGGACATTCCTTGGAGGAGGAGGGAGAGCCGTGGACATGGAGGACGGTGGGACACGGCACCATGACTGCAGGGTGGACATGATGGAAGAGGAGGGGGAGCCACTGACCGGAGGAGATGGACTGACCGGAGCTGGTGAGTTCTACTTTTACTGTAGATTATAAGCAACCTTAGTCTTCGGTGGCAATGTGCTGTCACCCTTTTTCCCCACAGATGATTAAACTAATTGCATTTTAAACTGATGATCATGATTAGTTGATTATTGGAGTCAGGTGTGTTTGCAGGGGCTGGGGCAAAAGTATGACACCGTTCAGGCCCCTGAGGACTGGAGTTGGCCTTCCCTGCTGTAGATGCAGCTTTCTTCTCTCTATATTTCACTCAGTCATTCTTAGAATGCGGCTTGTTCTCCCTCTCCTCTTTCTCGCTGTCTATCTCGTTCTCTTTCTTTCTTTCTCCCTCCTACTTGCTTTCTCATTCACTCTGTTTTCCCTTTACCTGTGTCCTCAATTCTCCTCATCCATCCTCCACTAACCTCCACTCCTCATGCTCCACTTCTCTGCATTCTACCCCTCTGGACACAGACGTCATTTCTAGTTTTGGTTTACATTTGGTTGAATTGTCAACTAACGTGAAATAAATAAAATGTCACCTTGTCATTGAATTTAGGTTCACAGTTCGGTAAAAAAAAAAAAAAAATGTCCTTATGTTGATGACTTTTTTTCAAATCCAATCAGTTTTCCACGTTGATTCAACGTCATCACATTTAATGTTTTTGTTGAAATGACCTTGGAACCACCCATACATTAAATGTATGTCCGCATCGCTGTAAGTCACTTTGGATTAAAGAGTCTGCTAAATAGCATACATTAATATTATTATTATTATTATTATTTTTATATATTATATAGTGATTCAATCATTTTTTGCCCAGTGGTTAGATTTGTTTGTCTGACGCTTATTGACATACATGATTTTGTGTGTGTGTGTGTGTGTGTGTGTGTGCCTACGCTCTCAGAAAAAGGATATGGCTAGGGTACAGTATTGTTCCCTGGGGTAGAAAAAGAGCAAAATGCACAATGTACCTTTAAAGGTACACATAATGATCTCACATGGTACTGTTCGGTACCTTTTAGGGTTCCGCCCGGCATACTCTATTGCAGGGGGATTTTCAGAATTGTTTGTTTCAATATGTGTGTTTTTTCATGCAAATTGATTGATTGATCGTATGCTACACAAAGATAAATAACATAAATTTTTTCTAAACGAATCCAATTTGTTAGTAGTTGGACTTCTTGCACCCGTCACTGAGATTGTTCCCGTTTAGATGGTTCATCAATTTGTCTACTTTGGCAATCATTCTAAATGCAGGTTGCGGTTGATTAAAAGTTCACATTTTTTATATCCTAACTCTGGCTGGATTCCAATAGGAATTAAAAAGCACTTTGCAAGCCAGCATAGTGTGACTTGCCAGATGTGGCCTGCAATCCAGCAGTTTCCGATCACTGTGTTGGGGTAAAAATGGACTGTCAAAGTATGGCCTTATGATAAATGTAATGTACTGTCAATAAGAGTTTAATTTCAATTATAAAATATTCACTTCGGCACTCACTTGGCAAAAGCTACAAGACTGAAATCCATGAATGCAACAACCATGTCTCTGTCACTAGCAAACACAGTCATGGGTGGTGCTGATAAATAAAGTATAAATAAATACGTTTCCGGCGCCGACAGAGATGGCCGCCTCGCTTCGCGTTCTTAGGAAGCTATGCAGTATTTCGTTTTTTATGTATTATTTCTTACATTGTTACCCCAGGAAATCTTAAGTTTTATTACATACAGCCGGGAGGAAATAATGGATATAAGAGCAACGCCAACTTACCAACATTACGACCAGGAATACGACTTTCCCGAAGCGGATCCTCGGTTTGGTCCACCACCCAGGACAATGGATTGGATCCCAGCCGGCGACCCAAAACAACGGCAATGCAGGAGAAGGGACAGACGGGGCGGTCTTCTGGTCTGGCTCCGTAGACGGGCACATCGCGCACCGCTCCTGAGTATACTACTCACCAATGTCCAGTCTCTTGACAACAAGGTAGACAAAATCCGAGCAAGAGTTGCCTTCCAGAGAGACAACAGAGATTGTAACGTTCTTTGCTTCACTGAAACATGGCCCACTCGGGATACGTTATCAGAGTCGGTACAGCCACCTGGGTTCTTCACGCATCGCGCCAACAGAAACAAACATCTCTCTGGTAAGAAGAAGGGCGGGGGTGTATGCCTTATGATTAACGAGACGTGGTGTGATCATAACAACATACAGGAACTCAAGTCCTTTTGTGCACCTGACCTAGAATTCCTTACAACAAATGCCGACCACATTATCTACCAAGAGAATTCTCTTCGATTATAATCACAGTTGCGTATATCCACCCCCAAGCTGACACATCGACGGCCCTGAAAGAACTTCATTGGGCTCTATGTAAACTGGAAACCACATATCCTGAGGCTGCATTTATTGTAGCTGGGGATTTTAACAAGGCTAATCTGAAAACAAGGCTCCCTAAATTTGATCAGCATATCAAATGTGCGACCCAGGCTGGCAAAATCCTGGCTCATTGTTATTCTAACTTCAGGGACTCCTAACCAAGCCATCCTCCGCCCCCCTTTTGGCAAATCTGACCATGACTCCATTTTAGACAGAAACTAAAACAGGAAACGCCCGTGCTCAGGTCTGGTCAATGCTGGTCCGACCAATCTGATTCCACGCTTCAAGATTGCTTCAATCACGTGAACTGGGATATGTTCCGCATAGCGTCGGACAATAACATGGATGAATACGCTGATTCGGTGAGCGAGTTTATTAGCAAGTGCGTCGGTGATGTTGTACCCACAGCGACTATTAAAAACTTTCCCAACCAGAAACCGTGGATTGATGGCAGCATTCGCGCAAAACTGAAAGAGCAAACCACTGCTTTTAATTAGGGCAAGGCGACCGGAAACATGACCGAATACAAACAGTGTAGCTATTCCCTCCGCAAGGCAATCAAACAAGCTAAGCGTCAGTATAGAGACAAAGTAGAGTCACAATTCAACGGCTCAGACGCGAGAGGTATGTGGCAGGGTCTACAGTCAATCACTGACTACAAAAAGAAAACCAGCCCCGTCGCGGACCATGATGTCTTGCTCCCAGACAAACGAAACAACTTCTTTGCTCGCTTTGAGGACAATACAGTGCCACCGTCACGGCCCGCTACCAAACCTGCGGGCTCTCCGTCACCACAGCCAATGTGAGAAAAACATTTAAACGTGTTAACCCTCGCAAGGCTGCCGGCCCAGATGGAATCCCTAGCCGCGTCCTCAGAGCATGCGCAGACCAGCTGGCTAGTGTGTTTACGGACATATTCAATCAATCCTTATCCCAGTCTGCTGTTCCCACATGCTTCAAGAGGGCCACCATTGTTCCTGTTCCCAAGAAACATAAGGTAACTGAGTTAAATGACTATCGCCCCGTAGCACTCACTTCCGTCATCATGAAGTGCTTTGAGAGACAAGTCAAGGATCATATCACCTCCATCCTACCTGACACCCTAGACCCACTCCAATTTGCTTACCGTCCCAATAGGTCCACAGACGACGCAATTGCAATCACACTGCACACTGCCCTAACCCATCTGGACAAGAGGAATACCTGTGTAAGAATGCTGGTAATCGACTACAGCTCAGCATTTAACACCATAGTACCCTCCAAACTTGTCATTAAGCTCGAGATCCTAGGTCTCGACCCCGCCCTGTGCAACTGGGTCCTGGACTTCCTGATGGGCCGCCCCCAGGTGGTAAGGGTAGGAAACAACATCTACACCCCGCTGATCCTCAACACTGGGGCCCCACAAGGGTGCGTTCTCAGCCCTCTCCTGATGAGGGACAAGTGGGTACTGACGCACCGGTTCGTGCGGAGGTTGAGTTAGTAGTTCAAACGTCTGCTGTGATGTCACCATCCGAACTAATGGTTGTTGTTGCTCTGCCGGATGTCCCTCCTCCACTCCCGGGAGCCTCACACCACAGTCCTTTTATTGGAGAGTGAGTTGCAGAACAAAACAAAGGAGATGATCGTGGACTTCAGGGAACAGCAGAGGGAGCACCCCCCTATCCACATCTACGGGACAGTAGTGGAGAAGGTGGAAAGTTTTTTAAGTTCCTCGGCGTACACATCACGGACAACTGAAATGGTCCACCCACACAGACAGCGTGGTTAAGAAGGCGCAACAGCGCCTCTTCAACCTCAGGAGGCTGAAGAAATTCGGCTTGTCACCGAAAACACTCACAAACTTCTACAGATGCACAATCGAGAGCATCCTGCCGGGCTGTATCACCGCCTGGTACGGCAACTGCTCCGCCCACAACCGTAAGGCTCTCCAGAGGGTAGTGAAGTCTGCACAACGCATCACCGGGGGTAAACTACCTGCCCTCCAGGACACCTACACCACCCAATGTCACAGGAAGGCCAAAAAGATCATCAAGGACAACAACCACCGGTGCCACTGCCTGTTCACCCCGCTATCATCCAGAAGGTGTGGTCAGTACAAGTGCATCAAAGCTGGGACCGAGAGACTGAAAAACAGCTTCTATCTCAAGGCCATCAGACTGTTAACTACTTAGGGAGTGTGCGTCGCGAAAACAAATCCCTTACCTTTCGAAGAACTTTTGCTGAGGGCTTCCCAAGTGTCCAACGAAGACATCCAATGGTTCTTTTTTTAGAAAAAGTCATTTATTATATCCATAAATCTCCGTTTCGTTGGCGCGTTATGTTAAAAAAATCCAACGTCGAATCGCTCATTGAAACGTGAAGAGAACGCGTTCAAATATACCTATAAACTTTTCCTAAACAAATCAAAGACCAGTTATAATGCATCCTTAGCTATCCTTTTATGAATATTAGCGATAATATTTCACTCGGATGGTCACCTATACGTTATATAAGTAAAATAAAGTGGGGCGTGCATCCAGTCTCGCACCCGAGAAATCTTGTTGACATCTGAGCTCCCTTGACCATTTTTTGTTCCTATCCGTTTTGCTTACTCCTATCGATCCCAGACTCTGTATAGAGACTGCTGACATCTAGTGGAAGCCATAGGTACTGCAGTCTCAGTCCTGGTTAAAATAAAAATGAATAGGCAGCCTGGAGAAGAAGGTCATGTACAAAAAAAACTGCAAATCCGGATGGATTTTCCTTGGGTTTTTGCCTGCTATATCAGTTATGTTATACTCACATACATTATTTTAACACTCTTAGAAACTTCAGAGTGTTTCCTATCCAATAGTAGTAATTATGTGCATATCCTATTTTCTGGGCCTGAGTGGCAGGCATTTTACTTTGGGCACGCCAGACTCTCCAAAACCGTCACCTATGCAGCCACTCCCTAAGAAGTTAAACAGCTATCACTAACATTGAGTGGCTGCTGCCAACATACTGACTCAAATCTCTAGCCACTTTAATAATAGAAAATTGGATGTAATAAATGTATCACTAGTCACTTTTTAAACAATGCCACTTTATATAATGTTTACATATCCTACATTACTCATCTCATATGTATATACTGTACTCTATACCATCTACTGCATCTTGCCTATGCCGTTCGGGCCATCGCCCATCCATATTTTTATATGTACATATTCTTATTCATTCCTTTACACTTGTGTGTGTATAAGGTAGTTGTTGTGAAATTGTTAGATTACTTAGATACTACTGCATGGTCGGAACTAGAAGCACAATCATTTCACTACACTCGCATTAACATCTGCTAACCATGTGTATGTGACAAATAAAAATTTGATTTGATAACTCAAAAATTAATCTGAAAGGCACCCAGGGAAATATGCAAATACGGTTTTACACCCTACAGTGTTAAAACAACACCCCAGAACCTTTTTAGAGTTACATTTTTGCCACTTATGGTACACTATTGTATCTTTTAAGGTACAAACTGCAAGGGTACAATTATGTACCTAGAACTAAAGGTACAAAGAATATACCTTACAGGGTACCACTACAGTGATAAGCGTTTGTACCCCTTTAAGAACAAATGTTATTTCTTGGAGTGTATGCCTGTGTGTTTGTGTGTCTATGCTTGAGTGTTTGTGTGTGTGTTAAGGATCCTAAAAACCACCGTGTGGGCCAAACTGTTGTCACTAATAAGCTTTGGCAGAGGCAAAATACATCTCCCGTGGTCATCACTCCAGGTGCATGATAATGAGAGAAGCGTTGATATCAGTGGTGGCACTGAGCCTCCATTCTGTCTCCTCCTGTGGCTGATGCCATGGCTCTTCAGGAGGACAAATGCTGCAGTTTCACCATAGGGCTCAGTATTGTTAGCATCGTAGCACTCTAAACTCTGATGTCTTCCCTGAATGGGAACAGCTAGTGATTGAAGCTTTTATGAAAATGAACACACACACACACACACACACACACACACACACACACACAAACCCTCTCTCTCTATTTCGTTCCTCTCCTCATCACAGCTTATATGATCAGGGACTGTTTTGAAATATATGTTAAAATAAGATCATTTCCTGTCAAGTAAAGTGCTTTTTCTCGCCTCTTCCTCCCTCCATCCCTCCCTCCATCCCTCCATCCTCAGCTGGGTTTTTGTTGTGTAAAGCTTTGCTTCGGAGAGGACACCTGGCAGCTACTTTAAGTGGGTGTGTAATCAGTAATAATGAACACCTCTGCTCTGAACCTGTGCGTTCCAAATGGCACCCTATTCCCTTTATAGAACACTGCTTTTGATCAGGGCCCATACGTATCCTATCCCATGTAGGGAGTAGGGTGCCATTTGGAACGCAGACCTTTGAACACCTCCCTTTTTGTTTTCTCAAAGTGCGGAGGGGGAAACGGAAGAAGGGAATTGAACAAAGAAGGTAATTATAGAGCTACAGAGCCACAGACAGGTTGACAACCTCCCATTACCAATCACAAGGTGAATTTGTTTATCTTGTCGCTGGGTTGACGTAGAGGAAGAGATGCAGTGGGAACAGCGTTGGGTGAGATGTGACAGCCTTTGCGCGTTCAGGTGACCTAGACTAGAGAGTTTGGTATTCATTGTGCCCACGCGCTCTACATCAAAAGTCTAAAGAGGTCAAAGGTCAGAATCCATTATATTTTTGACCCTGACTGACACAGTTTTGACTGTTCACCTGTTTGAATCATATCAGCATTGATTATACTCATGGGCCTATGTTGTCGTAGTGTTCCTAGCACTACAAGCAGCATAACCTCTGACGTCTATCCATCCCTCCTGGTTCACCAGTCTAAAACCAACCTCATTAACACGCAACTTAA
Source organism: Hucho hucho (assembly GCA_003317085.1). Classification (NCBI taxonomy): domain Eukaryota; kingdom Metazoa; phylum Chordata; class Actinopteri; order Salmoniformes; family Salmonidae; genus Hucho; species Hucho hucho. The sequence goes on from QNTS01000523.1 coordinate 40,534, forward strand.
CTGTTTCACGCCACTTCATTAAACGCAGGTGACAAATCCTTCCACCACCATTAACCTTCTGTCCTCTCTCTAGTAGATCCCAGGGCCTTAATGTGACAGTAACTCACTCTCCCCATTTTACCAACACTTACGGTTATTGGGCCTTTTGTTAAAACATCAATCTAGTCAGGTGTGTGTCAGCAGCAGGCCGCGCTAGCTGCTGTCGTTCTGGTGATTGAATCATCAGCATAGTCCAGGTGTTCTTCTGTAACGGCAATTTCTCCAGAAAAAGGAGAGACGGCGAGAGATTTTTTTCCAAAGTATCAAATCCCACTGAGCCCTCAGCAGGCAGTGAATTATGTGTAATGTGTTCAATGTATTCCCCTACTCCTAGGTAAATTATATTAAAAGAAAAAAAACATGACTATGTCTTGGGCCCGGCCTCTTAAATGTAATATCTATTCATGAAAGGGATAAGCGAGGTGATTAAGATCGTCGTAACAACGGCTGCCAACCCACTTTCACAGCCACGCCAGGGCTTTTCCAGGCTTCTCGTTTTCAGGGAAATTGCTTCATTTTCTCACCACGTAGCTTCTGCTCGCTCGACGCTCTGCAAGGAGATGTAGGTGCGTGCAAGGTGGGAGGTATGGAGGGAGGGAAGGAAGAGGAATTTCTCTGGCATCATTATGGGAGAACTGTGAATGAGCAGCATTCCCACGTGGGTCTTCCTCCCGAGTTCCAACCCCCGCCTTCCCACTTTTCTCTGAGTTACGGGCTCAGGACTCCGGCCCCAAGTGGTAAACACGTAGGAAGGGGAGGAAAGAGAGATGAAAGTAAGAAAGAGAGAGGAGGGAGGTTAAACGAGCGTCTGCGAGACACAGATAATGTCCCCCCTCCGCAAGTCCTTGGAGGTTCATTAGGGCTGTCGTCCCAGAAAAATCACCCTGTGCACTTCAGAATACATTACCCCCTCCTTTCACTCCCTCCCTCCTCCCTATACCAGAGCTATTATTTCTAGATTCAGATTAAACGTATCACAGATGGGCACACCTCATTTGGCGTGGCCCTCCTCCGGTGTGTGTGCTAGTCTGTGCAAGAGTTCATGTGTGCGTGCGTGCGAGTTGTGTGTGTGTGTGTGTGTGTGTGTGTGTGTGTGTGTGTGTGCCTGCATGTGCGTGGTCTCCTCCGGTGCATCTCCAAGGACCCGCCTCATTTGTCTATTTCCATATTCATGACGCCAGAGGAGTATTGTAGGTTGTACATTATACTGCACCTGTGTCTCTCTGTCTCTCCATGCTAATCCAACACACTGGAGTTGGGTCACCTGTTAGTTTATCAACTAGTCTAGTCTATACAGCTGGCTAATTCTCTCCTGGTGCAGTTTGAGTCAAACTAATTAGGAATTTGTTTGGCCGCGGTTGGGTCAATTCCATTCCTGTAAGGGGTCAATTATATAGTCCCTGGTAGTGGAAGTTCGTACAGCTTTGCAAGTGCATGGATTCTGTTCTCTATTGATACCTCATTTTGTAATTTGGTGTACAATTTAGAGGGAACTCAATATCATCTTGGATAGTTGTGGCCACATGTTGACTTCAACAGTGAAAGGAGTATCTCTCTTGATTTTCTAAAATCTCTGTTGGCCTACAGTTGAATTAAATGGGTTAGTCCTGTTGACCTACAGTTGAATTAAATGGGTTAGTCCTGTTGACCTACAGTTGAATTAAATGGGTTAGTCCTGTAGAGCTACAGTTGAATTAAGTGGGTTAGTCCTGTTGGCCTACAGTTGAATTAAGTGGGTTAGTCCTGTAGGCCTACAGTTGAATTAAGTGGGTTAGTCCTGTAGACCTACAGTTGAATTAAATGTGTTAGTACTGTTGACCTACAGTTGAATTAAATGGGTTAGTCCTGTTGGCCTACAGCTGAATTAAATGGGTTAGTCCTGTAGGCCTACAGTTGAATTAAATGGGTTAGTCCTGTAGGCCTACAGTTGAATTAAATGGGTTAGTCCTGTTGACCTACAGTTGAATTAAATGGGTTAGTCCTGTTGACCTACAGTTGAATTAAATGGGTTAGTCCTGTAGGCCTACAGTTGAATTAAATGGGTTAGTCCTGTTGACCTACAGTTGAATTAAGTGGGTTAGTCCTGTTGATCTACAGTTGAATTAAATGTGTTAGTCCTGTTGGCCTACAGTTGAATTAAATGGGTTAGTCCTGTAGGCCTACAGTTGAATTAAATGGGTTAGTCCTGTTGGCCTACAGCTGAATTAAATGTGTTAGTACTGTTGACCTACAGTTGAATTAAGTGGGTTAGTCCTGTAGACCTACAGTTGAATTAAATGGGTTAGTCCTGTAGGCCTACAGTTGAATTAAATGGGTTAGTCCTGTAGGCCTACAGTTGAATTAAATGGGTTAGTACTGTAGACCTACAGTTGAATTAAATGGGTTAGTCCTGTAGGCCTACAGTTGAATTAAATGGGTTAGTCCTGTAG
>QNTS01000523.1:43071-62294 GCA_003317085.1 Hucho hucho
GTTAGTCCTGTTGACCTACAGTTGAATTAAATGGGTTAGTCCTGTTGACCTACAGTTGAATTAAATGGGTTAGTCCTGTTGACCTACAGTTGAATTAAATGGGTTAGTCCTGTAGACCTACAGTTGAATTAAGTGGGTTAGTCCTGTTGACCTACAGTTGAATTAAATGGGTTAGTCCTGTTGGCCTACAGCTGAATTAAATGGGTTAGTCCTGTAGACCTAGAGTTGAACTAAATGGGTTAGGCCTGTAGACCTACAGTTGAATTAAATGGGTTAGGCCTGTAGACCTACAGTTGAATTAAATGGGTTAGTCCTGTTGACCTACAGTTGAATTAAATGGGTTAGTCCTGTTGACCTACAGCTGAATTAAGTGGGTTAGTCCTGTTGATCTACAGTTGAATTAATTGTGTTAGTCCTGTTGACCTACAGTTGAATTAAATGGGTTAGTCCTGTTGACCTACAGTTGAATTAAATGGGTTAGTCCTGTTGACCTACAGCTGAATTAAATGGGTTAGTCCTGTAGACCTACAGTTGAATTAAGTTGGTTAGTCCTGTAGGCCTACAGTTGAATTAAATGGGTTAGTCCTGTAGACCTACAGTTGAATTAAGTGGGTTAGTCCTGTTGACCTACAGTTGAATTAAATGGGTTAGTCCTGTTGGCCTACAGCTGAATTAAATGTGTTAGTCCTGTAGAGAGAGTTGCTGATTGGTGGAGTGATTAGAGCCCTGTGACGTAGAGAGAGCTATAAAGTGGCTGATTGTGATTGGCTGTCCCCTATGGTAAAGTGATGCAGCGAGGGCCTTGAGCAGCTCAACAGCTGCCATTGTCCCATGATCCCTGACAAGGGTGTTTTCTTCTCACCATACAGACTATTCAAGTTTCATCACCAGTCATTTACATTTCCGTCATTGAGCAGTGGGTCATGGTAGTTTAATGTTATCAACATGTCACATAGTCTTAATGTTTCATCACCAGTCATGGTAGTATAACCAGTGGTGGAAAACGTACCCAATTTTCATACTTAAGTAAAAGCAAAAGTCACCCAGTAAAATACTACTTGAGTTACAGTCTAAAAGTGTTTGGTTTTGTACTAGTGAGTGTCAGATCAGAGGCAGTAGGCATGACCAGGGATGTTCTCTTGACAAGTGTTTGAATTAGACAATGTTCCTGTCCTGCTAAGCATTCAAAAGGTTTGACTTGTGATTATAGCTAACTAGTGATTACTGATAATAAAATGAGTTAGTAACCTAATGATGCCCAAACCTCTGTTAATATAATCTGTCTTCGGTAGAAAATGTGTTGACTATCCACAGAGTGCTGTGTTTGTAACACCCGGCCCATACGTCAAGATGTGTAGAGTACCCACGCTTCATTAGCCAGGTTGACGATGCTGGGAGAGAGGACAATTCTGCCCAGCCACTGCAGAACGAGGACGAGGGGGCGCACTGTGTGTGTGTGTGCTTATGAGTGCGTGTTTCTGCTTATGCGTGTGTGTGTGTGTTGCAGAGTTTCTCCCTTGGCACGTGGCCCTCCAGGTATGGTGGTGAGCTCATGCCTCGATGATACCCGTCATACTGGCATCAGATGGTGGGTACAACCGATGGCATCCCCCCCTTCCCCCCACCACCCAGCCCCCTCCATTAGTTCCCCATCTGGGTGGTTGTGGGGAGGGGGGAGCTGGGCATTCAGGGCGATGGATGTCGGGGAACTCTGGCTGTGACACACGGCTCAATCGGATAAATAGATTGCAGCCCGTTTGCATAATCTAAAGCGAACCGGGCCATCAATCATACGTAAGGCGTTTCGCTCCGAGCCGTCGCGTAGCCACAGTGTTAAACCTCTCTGAAGACACATTGTGTTGATGATGGGGAAAGGTTTTTTTCCATGCTAGAGTGAATGGAAAGACTGGCACTGAAGTGGTGTTGGATTTGATTGCCTTTGATTTGGGTTTCATTTGGTGGAGAGGTGCCATGCTCGTCGACCTCGTTAAAAGCCAAAATGAAATGGTCGTAGAGGGCATAGTGGTTAAGATGGAGATGAATGGTTATTTGATAGATGGTTTTGCCCTTTGCAGTGAAATGTGTGTGTGCGCGTGTGCGTGTTTCGGTGTCTGTCGGTGTGTCTGTGTTTTTTTTTTCGGTGTGTCTGCGCCTGTGTGTGTGGTGTCTGAAATATCTCAGATTAATTTTTCAGCTTTGTATTCTCTCTTAATGATCTTCCTCTCTCTCTGTCTCTATTACACAGGTGTTATCTTGATTCCCAAGCTGCCCCATGTGGAGTTCAGCCTGGGTAAGTGCTTGTTCTTCTGGCTCTGTTCTTCTCAGTTCTCTCTCTGTTCTTCTTTCTCTCTTCTTATTCTCTCTGTTCTTCTTATTCTCTCTGTTCTTCTTCTTTTTCTCTCTCTTCTTCTTCTTCTTCTTCTTCTTCTTCTTCTTCTTCTTCTTCTTCTTCTCTATGTCCTTCTCTCAGTGTTCTTCTCTCTCTGTGATTCTCATCTTATTCCATGCCACAGGGTTCCAATTTCACCATGTCGTCAGAGCTCAGATAGCCAGACACATCCTATCACTGATATGACGCCACTATGAGACTGGTCAAACATACACATGTACACACATGCGCGTGCACACACACACACACACACACACACACACACACACACACACACACACACACACACACACACACACACACACACACAGAGACAGACAGACAGATATTAATCAATCAGCCGATAGATCAAAGACTAGACTCACTTCTCCCTGACTGTCTTACAGTAGAGTGGTTCTGGTTCTTCTTCCTGACTGTCTTACAGTAGAGTGGTTCTGGTTCTTGGGTAAGCCATAATCTTTCATCTTGACCACCCCCCAGGCATTGTAAATGTGTTATCAGTAAAGCCAGGGTATTTTCCTGACCAGGTGATTGGGGTCCAGAGTTTTTCCTGGTCAGGTCAGTTGTCCAGAACAACTCCTGGCCCTAGTTATTGGGTCTGAGTGTGTAACTGTAACTCAGTCAAGTGATCATTTAAATGGAAATGTGTCTCTGCTCATCACAAAGATATTGTTTTCATCCATTTCATCTGTGTATAGAGATAATAAAAAGCCATATTAATACACATCACTGTTGTAGATTTAAAACAACAACATATGGACATGTTTGCCTTTGAACACTCTGGACATTTCTGTCTACCCACAATGCCTGCTGTGCAGATCAGCAACGTGCAGCAGGAGAGCAGCTGGCCAATCAGATTGCAATTTGAGTGCTGGTGCACACTTACAAGGACTCCCAGCTCGGTTTCATTTCTAGACAGATTATCTGCAGTTAAGGACTGTGTGTGTGTGTGTGTGTGTGTGTGTGTGTGTGCGTGCACACTAATAGACTCTCAAAAACACACACACACACACACACACACACACACACACACACACACACACAGTGTCCAAACAAATATATGGTCGCCTTGGCCTCATGTTAACCATTGTACTGCATAACACATTTCATTTAGGTGACAATAGAATTGACTAGAGTAGAGCTGAGTAAATATGCACAGTGAGTCTTTGTGTAGTGATGCAATGCTTCTCCAGAGGTTGTGAAGTGTCTTCTGTTCTAATGTAAATGTTCTGGAACAATGGAGTCAATCTGCTTGACAGCTGCTGAGGAAAGGGTGACATGTTTATGTTATTACAGTGGGTGTGTGTGTGTGTGTGTGTGTGTGTGTGTGTTGGCCTACTACATCAGCAAGACGTTTCTTCCCCCATCTTCTTCCTTTGATCCATCAAACTGTAAATAACAGTTTTGTTTACCTAGTTTTTACAAGTGTATTTTATTAAATTGCCATTCAACATTTTGACTGAAAGGGCTTTTGTTGCTTAGGGAAAATGATTATCTGGAAGCTCTTAGCTTGAGGTACATGTGTTTTTATTGCTAGAGGTTGGAAGTTATTTTATTCATGCCTTCCATTTCTCTCTCACTTGATTGATACATGGAATGTTATTGCCAGAAATACCAGGAATACATCCATTGAAAACCGCAAAGAAAAGGGGTTTCTTGGTAATCCTTGAAAGCTGAGGGCTCTTCACCTACCTGGGGTTCAAACTACAGTATATTCTTGGAACAAAAAATGATAATAACAAAAACAGCCACCACGTCACTTGTTTTAGTACACAGCTGAGTGAAGTGGTTAGGAAAATGTAACCCCTCTCAAATTAATAGACATCACTCTAGATCAAAGGACTGACAGTGAGCGAGAGATTCCCAGACCCCAGGCTGCACCTTTAAGGGAAAGCCATTGAGCTGAAGGGCAGTTTGGCTGAAGAAAGCTTTGCCAGTAAGCGTGGAGTACATTTCAGAACGGGAGGAGACGATTCTAGGTTAAAAAATCAACGGCTTGGCAATGATGTCGATGGTACAGCAGGTCTCATATCACAACAAGCTAGTCACCCGTGACAAATAAACAAGGATTTTAGAGAAAACGGTACGAATAAGTCGTTCTTCGTGCGTTCTACTCCCCCCAGCTGGAATATCTTCTCGCTTTAACCTTACGAAGAGAAGGTTTCTGACAACCTGACATGCTCGTCTTCTGTAAAGTAAATGAGTGAAGACAGCTGATGTACAGCTCAGGATCGTAAGGGGATAGGTGGGGACGAGCAGAGAGAATACGCTGTGCATCTGTGATCAAGAACTCTCTTAGGAGATGGATAGAGGTGAAAGAAAGAGGGAACTGAGTGAAAGAGATGCCTGCCACATTCTTTCCACATCATCTATGCCCTATGACGTTGCTCATTTAGCTTGCTCTGCCATCCCTCGTAGGATGATGTACAGTGAGTGTAGAAGACATTAAGGACACCTTCCTAATAACATTAAGGACTCAGAACAGCCTCAGTTCGTCAGGGCATGGACTCTACAAGGTGTCGAAAGCGTTCCACAGTGATGCTGGCCCAGGTTGACCCCAATGCTTCCCACATTTGTGTCAAGTTGACTGGATGTCCTTTAGGTGGTGGACCCTTCTTGATACACATGGGAAACAGTTAAGCATGAAAAACCCAGCAGCATTGCAGTTCTTGACACACTCAAACTGGTGCGCCTGGCACCTACTACCATACCCCGTTCAAAGACACTTAAATCTTTTGTCGTCACCCTCTGATTGGCACAAATACACAATCCATGTCTCAATAGTCTCAAGCATTAAAAATCCTTATTTTACCTGTATCCTCTCATTCATCTACACTGATTGAAGTGGATTTAACAAGTGACATCAATAAGGGATCATCGCTTTCACCTGGATTCTATGTCATGGAAAAATGTTTTGTACACTCAGTGTATATTCTGATGGATCTGCGCAAGTAGATTCTAACGTGCACTGCCCTATGTTAGCCTCTTTTCCTACAGGGTGTTCTCCAAGCGAAAGCTTGTGTTTTTTACACTTGACACATCAGCCATGTCCACATGTGTGCTGAAGTTTGTATGCTATCTGCGTTTTAGATAACAAAATAGTCATCACTCGTAATCGCCTCTTTTTAGTACTATGCATATGATGTTTTCAAAGTAACGGCCAAGATGGGAGGATATCCTTTCAGTATCCAACCACAGATATTAACAAAAAGGCTACTAAGTATTCTGTTTGTTATCTTAGCACAATCAAATGTGAACTCTGCGTACTTTGAATGCAAAAGGGAAGAGTCTTGAGATAATTCAAATAACCTAATATTTAACCTCATAACGATCTTTGAACAAATATAGCTGCTACTCGGGAGCGAGGTCACTAAGGGGAGAATTTTTTTACGATTTTTCATCAGGGAGAGTCAATGGGTTTTGTGAAATCGTGCGGCGCATAAGTAGTCGGTGTCTTGGTAATCGTAATAAAGGTGAACAACGGATCATTGACACCTCCTAATAACAAAAGCCTCCTTACTAAGCCACAGTTTGCCACACGGCGGCTATGCACTCCAAACTAATCACGCATTAGGCTTTTTATTCACTCATTCAACCACACATTCAGCTTGAAGTGATACATGTATGTCAACATCATACCTACAGCAGGTCTGAACAGTACTGTCAACACATTGAGGTGGACTGAGTTCACATAGTGTCCATTTATGTATTGCCATTATAATTGTTTGTCACTGTTCCATGGACTTTGTTTGACCTAAACACTACAGGCCTTGTGGATCTAAGACCTACATAGACATCTATAGTATGAATCTGCATACGGACACCATGGCCTTTAGTTGTACTGTATCCTAAATGGTTGTAGTCACCGTGCCTAATCTCCCTGTGGACTTTGTTTGACCGCCACAGTGGTTACAGTTTTTCAGGCAGTCATGGTGTGTGGAAGGACAATCCTCTCTTTAGAGGTCTGAACAGTGGGATGACTCTGTATAAAAACACCCTCCTGGCCAGTGTCTGATTGGTTGAAGCCAGTAGCCTCCGAACATCAGCATTCCCAATGGCCCAGGGACACAACAGGAAGCCTTTCTCTCAGTGGCCTCCAAGGGGAAGTCTCTGTGGAGAGGGGCTGCCGCTACGTCAGGATGCCCAGCTAGGCAGCTCCTCCTCTGGGTACCGTGTTCTAGGGTTTAGGCAGGGTCCACAGGCAGTCCACCCAGCTGAGATGAGACTCGCACCCCAGGGGAGTGGAGGAGAAGGGGGGTAGAGAAAGGGGATGGGGGTTGAAGGGGGTTTCAAAACCTTCCCAACACACTCTGCCAACTACTAATTAAAGCTTGATTAACCGGCTTCCCTCATTAGCTGTCGCTCGGCACACAAATTAGGTGCGGCTGTCTTTTGATAATGCCAATGTCGTGTCCTTCATTTCCCATTCAGGTAACTGGTGTGTTACCTCTCCGAGCTATACACAGAGGAAAAGAACCACTTCACACACAGAGGGGCATTTCAAAACCCTTACTGTACTTTTTAAGTTTTTCTTTTTAACTTTGCAAATAGTTTTTGTCAATGTGGATCAAGCTTTACTTTGATCACTAGTGTTGATGATCATGGCCATATTATAATTAGTGTAAACGAGGGGCAGGAGGCCATTTTAACTACAGTAAAGTAGATCTCTTCATTTACTTCTGTCTAGTAATGTTATGAGAGAAACACACTTCTAACAAGTTGAAGGTAACCTCTATTTTGGAAATGACCTCGGCTAGATCTTAGAAAACGGCTTCCTATTCCCTACATAGTGCTCTACTTTATGTGCTATATAGGGAATAGGGTGCCATTTTGGATGTATCCTGGATGTTGGAACAACGGATATACACATTCAACGTTTCAAAAGAGTGGAGCCCAATAGTATATTTGGATGCGATTGACGCAGGATGCAATTGCTCCAGACAAATGCTACGCCAAAGTAGAGCACTTCTCTGCAATAAGACTGGATCTGAGTACCTCCCCGACGATTTCTAGAATGTAAACACATTCTCACCGTTCTGATTGATCCAGAAACCGATGGGTTGGGCCAGAGCCAGAACACGCGTGGGCTTTGATACTTTGATTGGTTAGAGATTATCCAATCACTGAAGACGTTGTTTTCTACAACACCCCGCATTTTGACATCCCCACAATTGACTTCAATGATGGCAGTCTCAGACATTAGAGCAATTTGGGTCACCAGGCAACCGTTGTATAACTCCCTGTACTGTAGCTCCTTTAACAAAGGCCCAAGCATCATTTCAACTCAGCATGGATAAAGGAAGGGAAGTGGCCAATTTGTTTCCCAGAAAAAGAAACACCAATTTGAAGGCAAACTCTCTTCAGCATGGATGCAAACAGTCCACATCTGTTACTGTATGTCAATCTGACATGGTACAAACACACTTCAAAGATTTATTGGAGCCTTTTCTTCTGTTAAGACACTAAATCAGCATCTATTTAAATAAGTCCAAAGCCAGGAGAGAGAAGTGTGCCACTTTATTTATTATTTGGGTCCTTAGTGTACAAGAGAAAGTAGTTGTCTGTCAATATATCTCGTAAGGGGGGGGCCATATAAAATCTGTGATTATTTTCCAAATTCTGTTTAATATTTTCCCAAATTATGTTTTTTATTTGGGGAGGGGTCACTCTCGAAATTACAATTGTTCATAGATAAACAACAAAATGGGATGTTATGAGTCCATGTCAATTGCTAAATATCAGCAGAAGACAAAACAAATGTAGGTTTGGAAGAAAGCTAATAAATACATTTTTTAGTGTAATTCCCCTTTAATTGTGCATCTGGCCCTTTAATTGCGCATCTGGCCCTTTAATTGCTCATCTGGCCCTTTAATTGCTCATCTGGCCCTTTAATTGCTCATCTGGCCCTTTAATTGCACAGGAACGTGCAGATCTAGCTTAAAGTGCTGGTCTAGCGATGGTTCTGTACTGCTGCTGTTCATTTTATGGCAAAGTTTACAAATAATAAATAATAGATACAAATGATATACTCACTCATGATATACTTTTGCCAGGTAAGCCTTCTTTGCAGTTAACATTTAATGGAAAAGGGTTTTGGGGAAAGTATTTCTGTCAACTCACAAGACGGTTATCACATCAATTGGCTACACATGGAGTGATAGACAGACGTGCGTGCCACAGGCAGATAGGGGCAATATCGCTGGAAATGAATTGGCAGATGTTGTGTTAGGTTTGGCTTTTTAAACCAATAGTGGTTAACCATGGGTGGAATAATGTCAATGTTGCGTTGATTAGTTAGTAGCTAGGAGCTTGCGGTGTCGCATACTCGTGAGATTTGTTTATGACAGTTTGCGATGGAACACATGAAAAATTGCATATACTTTTGTGAATTGTTTGCCAAGCTACTCATAGGTAGGATGTGAGCTACTAGCTAGCGGTCAACCTGTTGGAGACCCCTGGTATAGATTATCATTCGCTAGTCAGCTCCTCACTTTATGATTCATAGAATCAACATCTGTCCATTAATTCTACGTCTTTCACTAATCTAACATCATATGGTTGTCATTTTCTCTGTTTAATTGACATGGCAGATGTATAGACTCTCTCCACAACATGAATTGCCATTATAGTAAAATAACAGGCATTATATTTTCCCCAGACCTGATGGTGAACACTGAACAGGTGTGAAAATGGCGGCGGCAGATGCAAATAATGTTGTCAAATTAATTGAAGCGCTGATATAATTATCGTGATTAATAATCCTCATCTGGAGAGTGGTGTATTTGTCTCCCATGGCAACCCCCACTGTCTCCCCTTCCCTCCCCATTTGCCCTTCTAATGGAATTTACAGAGGAGATGGCACTGTATCAAAACAAATTCCCTGTGAATTCGTCTTGAAAAAAGTGTCAATGTCTTCACATTTTTCCTCTTGCTCTTTCTTTCCCTCTCTTTTCTGTTTCTTTGTCTCTTTCGCATATCCCTGTTTCAGTTTCCATTTTTCTTTCTCTCTCTCAAGCTCATCCCCAGCCCTCTCTTTCTCGCTCTCTCTCTTTCTATCTTTCCCTCTCTCTTTCTCTCCGTATCTCCCTCCCAATCTCTCTCCCTTTCCGTCTTTCTTTCTTCCCATCTCCATCTCCATTTCTCTCTGTCTCTGTCTCTCTGTCTCTTTCTCTCTATCTCAAATGTTACTGACCTCATAGACTCAGTAGTTGAATTTAATGGCTGTGACTTTGGTCCTTTCACTCTGTGAAGCGTGTGAAGCGATGCGGCTAGAGATGTCCACTGTCACATGTCAATCCTCAGTAGTGTGATATTAGGTGAGATCCCAGGACCTGTCAGAGATCCTCTGAGCCTTTTGAATGGAGAGGATCAAACACGGTTGAGCAACTCCCCAGTTCTATACCACACTTCAAATCAAATGAGTCACATGCTCCAAATACAACAGGTGTAGACCTTACAGTGAAATGCTTACTTACAAGCCCCTAATCAACAATGCAGTTAAACAAAATCTGGATAAGAATAAGAGATCAAAGTAACAAGTAATTAAAGAGCAGCAGTGAAATAACAACAGCGAGACTATATACAGGGGGGTACCGGTACCAAGTCAATGTGCGGGTGCACTGGTTAGTTGAGGTAGTATGTACATGTAGGTAGAGTTATTAAAGTGACTATGCATAGATAATAACAGAGTAGCAGCAGCGTGGGGGGGGGGGGCAAGGCAAATAGTCTGGGTAGTAATTTGATTAGATGTTCAGGAGTCTTATTGCTTGGGGGTAGAAGCTGTTTAGAAGCCTCTTGGACCTAGACTTGGCGCTCCGGTACTGCTTGCCGTGCGGTAGCAGAGAGAACAGTCTATGACTAGGGTGGCTGGAGTCTTTGACAATTGGATGTGTTGCTCTGATTGTGGGAGAGATGGAGAAAGAGAGGGACACGGAGCAAGAGAGAGGAAGCAAGAAAAAAAGAGAGAGGAGAGAAAGAGAAATGATGAAACTGATGGTAAAGCTGAGGAATAGAGGGAGCGGATCTTCTATGGTCTCTGGGAAAAATGTGTGCGACTGTGCGCATGTCTGTTCTTCTGCCTCATCAGGTCCAACGCTGCTTTCTTCAGCCCTGTGTGGCTCCAGCTCTTTAAGGCAACGCCAACATATCTAATATTAAGATCTTGGTTGTTGGTGGATGAAAAGGTGAACGTCACAATGTAGAGTTCGATGGAATAGCACCAGAGAGATAGCACCACATCGTGGTTGGCTGTGTTTTGTTCTGCCTGGCTCTGTAGCCTTTCCTTCATCATTACAGGTTAGACACGGTGGATGCATCTCCCTATAGCTGATTAGATGGATACACATTCTGGAACAGTAGTTTTATATAGTGTGTTTTAGAAACTAACCATGATGTCAGATGCTTTAAGGTCTAAAGGATCATCTATGGTGTTTTTTTGTGGGCTGACACACACGTGTACAAACATGCTTGCTTGCAAGCACGCATACACACACACTTACACTTCACACTGTTTCTAGCCCACGGTGATGAAGGAAATGTATTAGCCCAGTCTGGTGACAACATTACTAAGAGGATGTGTTGTCCATGTCACTCCATACCGTATGTCACACTGTCTGTTACCTCAACGACAGTCACTATGTCACTACGGATCCACAAGGACTGTTAGTCACACGGCCCTGTCTCAAACTGGGGTTTAATCCATCTATTTAACGGACTCCTTTACCTCACTTCTGCCTTCATAGTGCCCCATGACTTCTGCGTTGTTGTCTGTCTACATGCCACTGTCGGTGTTGTAGTAGAGGAGGATACTCCTAATGGAATGTCCAAATCAACTGTTATCTGTACACTTGTCTGTCTGCCAAAGGTCAAAATCATAATTTAAAATAATAATTCCGTTGACAGTAAATTTGAAAGGTTGTCATTCAAATAATGTTCAGACTAAAAGCTAAGTTATTATTTCAGTTTACAACCATACAATTTTACTCACCCCAAATCCTAGGGAGTCACAGAAAAACACCATATTTTCAGATCAAAGTCTTGGCTATTTTAGGATGATAAATGAGTGATAATTGTAGCCATTGCATCTGAGCAGAAAGTCATTGGCTTTAATGGTGAAGGACTTTAATCCAGATCGAGCCAGCCAATTAGCCTAACGGGCAGCATTACATCTGGGGTGGTCAGACCTCCTCTTAGTATTTTCATGACTCACCCACTCCCTCTATTTCTTGCCTTCTATCACTTCGCTCAATCCCTCTCTCCTTCTATTCCTCTGTTCCCATTATCTCTCTCTAACTCTTCTTACCTTTCCTTACCTCTCTCTCGACCTGTTCTCCCTCTCTCTGTCTCGCTCTCTCGCTCTCCATTTGAACACTATTTGTGTCATAGAGAAGAGGCTCTGAGAGTATCATGGTACCTAGTGTGTTGTTAGTAAGTTCAACACAGCAGGTTGCTATTCTGCTATTCCATCCACTCTTTTGATCTAATAAAAAGCATTCCGGAAATATTTGCAGTCCATGTCACTGACCGGGCAAAGAGACACGAACAACCTAAAGGAAATGGAATTCAATTCTGTGTGATTTAGGCTTATTTCTGATGTCACACGGTTTGAATGGGGTCATCGATTGAGTGATAAATCATATTCTTTTTTTTGTACCCCTTTTTTTCTCCCCAATTTTGTGTTTTCCAATTGGTAGTTACAGTCTTGTCTTGTCTCATCTCTGCAACTCCCGTACGGACTCGGGAGAGGCGAAGGCCGAGAGCTGTGCGTCCCCCGAAACACAACCTAGCCAAGCCGCACTGCTTCTTGACACAATTCCCACTTAACCCGGAAGCCAGCCGCACCAATGTGTGGGGGGAAACACCGTACACCTGGCAACCGCCTCAGCGTGCACTGCGCCCGGCCCGCCACAGGAGTCGCTAGTGCGCGATGGGACAAGGAAATCCATGCCGGCCAAACCCTCCCCTAACCCGGACGACGCTGGGCCAATTGTGCGCCGCACCATGGGTCTCCCGGTCGCGGCCGGCTGGACTCGAACCCAGCTAGCATTGCGATGACATGGGGTATCAGTCTACTCAGTGACACCCAGAGAACATTAGCGTCGTAGCTCTTATTGCTGGACTCTGAAACAACTGTGAATTGAGCCACATTTATTGTCAATCTATGTGTATTGAACACTATTCCCAAGGAAAAACAATACTGCGTGGATGTTTTGGAGTCTGATAACGCTGAGGAGGATGTTGGGAAAAAATATCTTGGGTATTGAGTAGACTGATACCCCATTTCATTGCTTCACATTCCAACCTTGTTTAACATTATCTAGTCTAAATATGGCATGATTCCACCAATTGTAACCTTCTGCATCACTTTAAATTAGGTACTTTTATTTTGAAGGCAAACCGCAAAGTCCACTATTGTGCCTAATGCTTATTGTGGCTAGCTTCACAGCACATAACCCGGTCCGGTCGAGCCTCACTAGCCAGATGAAGCTAGCTGGCTGCTTTTAACCTTAGCTACGGGCAACAGGCTTAAGTAGCTGGCTAGCTATTTATTTTTCATGAACTGGAGTTCAATTTCTATAGGCAAACAACAAGTGGCTACCTAGCTAATACTTACTCACAAGGATTCTGAAGTCATTGCTAAGAATAATGAAAATAACTGCAGTTTCTACTGGTAATTGTTTTCAGGCTGGTTGTATTTGTGCTAGCTAGGTACCAAGCTAAAGCTAGCTAGCTACCCTAGAAGTTGCGGTCAAACAAATTATGCTTTATTACCAACACGCTATTGTAAACACATCGTTCGTGGTCGGTGTTTGCTTGTTTGCACTTTTTTGTACAGCTTTGACAGTGCTACTGACAGTAGTGGTGGCGCTTAGCTTGCACGTGTAAATTCAGAACACACAACAGATCTGTGTTATTTGACGTGTCAAATTAAATGCTTATTTAACTTGTCAGATTGTGTTATTTGACGTGTATCTTTTTTGACACGCAAAGACCCAAACGGCGTTCCATAGTATGTCGTGATGCTAATAGCAGTGAAGCTATTACTGTGTAACTCCTGTAGGGCAACATCTGAAAAATAGCGCACTTGGTAGTGTGTACCGGTGCTCGACCAGTCGGCGAAAGCCAACATCACCCACGACAGAGAACGGTTGATTGTCAAGGGCAATGAATTCCATTATCTTGGCGTTAACTACTTAGGGGGAAACGGGGCGCTAGCGGGCCATTCCCGACACTACCCGGTGAAATGTAAGGCGCCAAATTCAAAATCCAAAAGTTGAATTATTAAACATTCATCAATATACAAGTGTTGCATAGTCATCAAAAGCTCTGATTCTTGGAAATATCACAGCGTTGTCAGATTTCAAAAGGCTTTACGGCGAAAGCACAACATTTGATTGTTTGAGGATAGCACCTCTCCTATTTTCAACATTAGCATAAATTCATATCCAGCGCGGGTCACACAAAACCCATATAAGAGCTAAAATAAATCACTTACCTTTCGAAGAACTTCTGCTGAGGGCATCCCAAGTGTCCAACGAAGACATCCAATGGTTCTTTTGTTAGAAAAAGTAATTTATTATATCCATAAATCTCTGTTTGGTTGGCGCGTTATGTTCAGAAAATCCACCGTCAAGTCGCCCATTGAACCGTGAAGAGAACGCGTTCAAATTATACCTATCAACTTTGTCCAAACAAATCAAACATCATTTTTAAACTTGCTATCCTTTCCTTTTTTTGGTGTCTCGCGCGCTCTGGCACTTGCGCGTACAGTAAGATAACTCAAGGCCCCAGGTGCAGATTTAAGAAGATAACCGAAGATTAAGTTGGATTCCAGTACTTTGGGACAGATTTCTGACAACTGTAGGTCACCTTCGGTATCCATGACGTCAGATTCAGGATCTATTGCAACTTATGTTATCCCAGCCAGGAGAAAAAGGTCATCTACAAAAACAACTGCAAATCCGCATGGATTTTCCTCTGGTTTTCGCCTGCTATATCAGTTCTGTTATACTCACAGACATTATTGTAACGGTTTTAGAAACTTGAGTGTTTCCTATCCAATAGTACTAATTATGTGCATATCCTAGTTTCTGGGCCTGAGTGGCAGGTATTTTACTTTGGGCACGCCAGACTCTCCAAAACCGACACCTCGGCTGATGATGCCTAAAGAGTTAATGGATTTCGCCTTTGCGTTGTCTCGCTGAAATGTTCTCACTCTTTCAAATGACTGCTCGTCTTGTTGACTGCTCGATCCTCACAGCAGACATTGTGGGCTAGGTTACCGTAGTGCAAAATTTGACGTGACGTCATTACGTTATCTACCTACGTTATATAGGTATGCACGTCAGCTTTGACATCGGTTTTGCACATTGGCGTTAAACTAGACATCAGGCCGATGCTGCCATTTTTAGCTAATATCGGCCGATACCAATAGTTTTTATATTTTTTATTTAACCTTTATTTAACTAGGCAGGTCAGTTAAGAACAGATTCTTATTTTCAATGACGGCCTAGAAACAGTGGGTTAACTGCCTTGTTCAGGGGCAGAATGACAGATTTGAACCTTGTCAGCTCGGGGATTCGATCTTGCAACCTTTCGGTTACTAGTCCAACGCTCTAACCACTAGGCTACCTGCCGCTCCAATACTGATATATCGTGCATCCCTAAATGAGACCCTGTTGATATTTCACTTTGAATTTGACAGTGTGTTAAACGATGTGTTGCACTTCCAACAATGTGAATACTTCAACCAGAACACCGCTACGTTGCTCTGACATCCCATTTCTCAGCAGAGCGGCTCGGCTAAATGCTAAAACGCTGTTTTATTTAGGACAAAACTGCTTGAATCTTGACTTTGTTTGTGTTTGTTTGCGTTTGTAAACAAGTCAAGGTGACTACTCTCACCTTGACAAGCCAAACAGCATTCTAATGCTGTAGGAAAGAAAATGGCTGGTACTGGCTGCAATTTACATAATTTTCTTTTTTTGTGTGAGTCCTAAGTGATTGCATGTATGCATATGTCTGTGTCCGTGCATGTTTGTGCGTGCATTAAACTGTACATCTACATCTTGCAGTATGGTATAACTCAACTAAGGAAGGGATTCCATTCTACAAAGTGAACCTGAACCAGCAAAGACAATGTTTTATGCCTTAGAACTCCCTCTCCTCTCTATGAACACCACATGTGCTCTTTGAGAGTATCATGGTACTTAGAATGGTGTTAGTCATTTCCATACAACAGGCTGCTATTCTTCTTTTCCGTTAACTCTTTTGATCTAATAAGAAGCATTCAGGAAATATTTGAGTACATTCCCCTGACCGGGCAAAGAGACAGTGATTCAGGACTATTTCTGATGTCACATGGTTTGATGTCACATACTCTCAAACCTGTTGCTTTAAACTGGGTTCGAAACAAGACTCACTTAAACGTGATTGATCTTTTGCTATATATATATCAGTGTAGGAAAGTTTACATACACCTTAGCCAAATACATTTAAACAGTTCCTGACATTTAATCCTAGTACAAATTCCCTGTCTTAGGTCAGTTAAGATCACCACTTTTTTTTAAGGATGTGAAATGTCAGAATAATAGTAGAGTGATTTTATTTCAGCTTTTATTTCTTTCATCACATTCCCAGTGGGTCAGAAGTTTACATACACTCAATTGGTATTTGGTAGCATTACCTTTTAAATTGTTTAACTTGGGTCAAACGTTTCAGGTAGCCTTTCACAAGCTTCCCACAATAAATTGAGTGAATTTTGGCCCATTCCTCCTGACTGAGCTGGTGTAACTGAAGTCAGGTTTGTAGGCCTCCTTGCTCGCACACGCTTTTTCAGTTCTGCCCACAAATTTTCTATGGGATTGAGGTCAGGGCTTTGTGATGGCCACTCCAATACCTTGACTTTGTTGTCCTTAAGCCATTTTGCCACAACTTTGGAAGTATGCTTGTGGTCATTGTCCATTTGGAAGACCCATTTGCAACAAGCTTTAACTTCCTGACTGATGTCTTGAGATATTGCTTCAATATATCCACATAATTTTTCATCCTCATGATGCCATCTATTTTGTGAAGTGCACCAGTCCCTCCTGCAGCAAAGCACCCCGACAACATGATGCCACCACCCCCATGCTTCACGGTTGGGACGGTGTTCTTTGGCTTGCAAGCCTCCCCCTTTTTCCTCCAAACATTATGGTGGTATAATGATGGTCATTATGGCCAAACAGTTCTATTTTTGTTTCATCAGACTAGAGGACATTTCTCCAAAAAGTACGAGCTTTGTTCCCATGTGCAGTTGCAAACCGTAGTCTGGCTTTTTTATGGCGGTTTTGGAGCAGTGGCTTCTTCCTTGCTGAGCGGCCTTTCAGGTTATGTAGATATAGGACTCGTTTTACTGTGAAATATAGATACTTTTGTACCTGTTTTCTCCAGCATCTTCACAAGGTCCTTTGCTGTTGTTCTGGGATTGATTTGCACTTTTTGCACCAAAGTGCGTTAATCTCTAGGAGACAGAACGCGTCTCCTTCCTGAGCGGTATGACGGCTGCGTGGTCCCATGTTTATACTTGCGTACTTTTGTTTGTACAGATGAACGTTGTACCTTCAGGCATTTGGAAATTGCTCCCAAGGATGAACCAGACTTGTGGAGGTCTACAATTTCTTCTGAGGTCTTGGCTGATTTATTTTGGTTTTCCCATGATGTCAAGCAAAGAGGCACTGAGTTTGAAGGTAGGCCTTGAAATGCATCCACAGGTACACCTCCAATTGACTCAAATGATGTCAAATAGCCTATCAGAAGCTTCTAAAGCCATGACATCATTTTCTGGAATTTTCCAAGCTGTTTAAAGGCACAGTCAACTTAGCGTATGTAAACTTCTGACCTACTGAAATTGTGATACAGTGAATTAGAAGTGAAATAATCTGTCTGTAAACAATTGTTGGAAGAATTACTTGTGTCATGAACAAAGTAGATGTCCTAACCGACTTGCCAAAACTAGTCCTAACCGACTTGCCAAAACTATAGTTTGTTAACAAGAAGTTTGTAGTGGTTGAAAAACGAGTTTTAATGACTCCAACCTAAGTGTATGTTAACTTCCGACTTCAACTGTATATCTATATACAATTGTTGAAGCTCACTATTTTTGCCGTTTTCTAATGAGACCATTTTGATATTTCACCTTGAATTTGACCTTGATCGTGTGTCAATGCTTCATCCAGAACAGTGTTACATTGCTCATTGCCCATTTCTCAGCAGAGCGGCTCGGCTAAATGCTAAACGCTGTTTTTCCTTTCCCCTCGCAGACACAAACTGGGTGACAAATACCGCTTGAATTTTGACTTTGTTTGTGTTCGTAGACCAGTCACGATGACGACTCCTCACCTTGACAAGCAGATCAGAATTCTAATGTCGGTAGAAATACACATGATACTTGCAGCAATTTACATAAGGCCAACAAATACAATTTTGTTGTGTGTGTGTGTGTTGTCCTTGCATGCATGTGTGTGTGAGTCGTAAGTGCTTGCATGTATGCATATGTGTGTGTCAACTGTACATCTACTTCTTGCAGTATGGTATAATTCAACTAAGGAAGGGATTCCATTCTACAGAGTGAACCTGTTGTCTTGGTGTGTGTCCCAGTGCATAGCCCCGTATCTCTCACACTCTCATCCTCCAAAGATCAGAGAATGCTAGATGGATTGGTTCACTGAGACTCCAGTACATCAAGGAAGCAAAGGTCTTTACAGCAAAGACAGTGTTTTATGCCTTAGCACCATTCATCTTTTACCTCCTGGGCTAACGCTGTAGCTTCCTCTTGACTTTTCTTCAATTCCCCCTTGTTGAAACCTTTTTATTTTCTGTACCGTACAGTCGCTTATTCTGTAAAATCGACCCTCCGAAGGGGGAATTACACATAAAAAAAACAACCTTCTGCCATATTTTGCTGCTTTTATGGATTTTTTTCTATTGAGTAATGTTACACGGGGTTACGATTTCACTAAATAATGTGCTATAGTGACAACGCATTTGCAGAGCGGATCAATTCTTGTTTATCTGCCAGAATGTTGCTAGTTGGATAAAGTGCACCATTTGGACATGGTCCAATGAACTGTCCTGATTCAGATGTCTCACCCTGTAGCCATAGAGCACTGTAGTCAGATATTCCACCCTGTCTAGTAGTCCTAGAGCGCCGTAGTCAGATATTCCACCCTGTCTAGTAGTCCTAGAGCGCCGTAGTCAGATATTCCACCCTGTCTAGTAGTCCTAGAGCGCCGTAGTCAGATATTCCACCCTGTCTAGTAGTCCTAGAGCGCCGTAGTCAGAGATTCCACCCTGTCTAGTAGTCCTAGAGCGCCGTAGTCAGATTTTCAACCATTCAGTGACAGCAAATGGCTCTTTGTGGTTACTTCAATATCTACATGTATCGTCCAATATCACTTTACAGTAAATACTGGTGTCCACAGCCTTGTACTGAGCCAGAGAGGGAGTGACCATTCCTGGACAGGAAGTGTTGGTTTCCTATGATGGCCTAGCCTCCCCTCGGCCCAGTCTTCCTGTCAAACAGGAAGCCTGGAGGAATTAGGGACTGACCAGGGGTTTCACTGACAAACATTAAATCCTAATAAAACGGACAGTTCTCAGCACACTCACTCAGCTGAGGAAAGAAGGAAGAGCGAAGACTTCGACTGGCAGCCACGTTAGTTTGACGACTGGGTCTCAGGAGACAAGCTGCTTTCCAGAACTAAGGACATATGACTTCCCATTTCCTGTTTCAGTGAGGATACTTCCTTGAGAAATAGTTTTTTTTTTATCCTTCCACCACTCTCACCTCATGCCC
>QNTS01000523.1:66423-100865 GCA_003317085.1 Hucho hucho
TGACCAAATACTTATTTTCCACCATAATTTGCAAATAAATTCATTAAAAATCCTACAATGTGATTTTCTGGATTTCTTTTTCTCATTTCGTCTGTCATAGTTGAAGTGTACCTATGATGAAAATTACAGGCCTCTCTCATCTTTTTAAGTTGGAGAACTTGCACAATTGGTGGCTGACTAAATACTTTTTTGCCCCACTGTATATACTGTACTTCTGAGAGAGGAGCCAGACAGGACAGAGAGGGTGACATTTAGGCCCCACGGTAATCTGTTTGTCTATGGGAAAATCCTATTCTGAAAGCCGTTACCGCCAAGGGCCCAGGAGTGGCCTTCTCAAAAAAGTGATTTGATGTCACGCTGTGGGGCCAAGTGCCCAGTAGGATAAAACAAGCCTTTCATGTCATGCTAGTGAAGCGAGGAACGTGTGCGTGTGCGTGTGTGTGTGTGTGTGTGTAAATATGATGAGGGGTCAAGGGAATGGGTGAGAGCCAACTGTCTGAGAGAGCCTCCTGCCATGGGACGATACTCCCCCTCCACACACTCCACCCTCTAATAGTGTAATGCCTCGCCCCATTCCTTGGAGGTCTGTAACCCAAAGGCACAGAGAGGGGCGTCACTGTCTATATACGCAGCTGTCTCCCCTACTGCCGTAGACATACTGACTGGCTGGCTGGCCCATTGACTGACTGACTGACTGACTGTCTAGCTACTTCTCTCTGAAGTACTGCTGCTGCTACTCCATTCTACCTGTTTGTACCGCTGTGTGAATTTGGCTGTAGATGGAGTTGCCAAACATGCTGGTAAGTATGAAAGAAGGCTATTCAGTTCAGAATGTCTTGTTGAGGGAATTTGAGGTGTGTGTGTGTGTGTTGGTATGCGTGCATGTGAGCACTCAGCGAGTCTTTGATTTCCCCTTGTTTTGCCCGCTGTACCAGATTGTGTGTGTGAATGTGCTGCTACAGAATGCCCATATGCCCCTCAAAGCATGGTAGCATGGTAGCTGGGTGGCAGTACTGGGCAACACTGTATACTGAGTGCATGTGAGTAGAGTACTCTCCAATGGATTAGTGTTGTTTTCTCTCTCCCGCTGCTTGGTGTTAATACCGGGGATGAAAACATCTAGTAGACAAGGGAGGAGAGGGGTTTGTGTAGAGGTTGGCTCGTGAGGAGAGAGGTGTGTGCACGTGTTTGCAGACGTGTGTAACACGTGGTTGTCCTGGGGTAGCCTCATGTCTTGGCTGCCGATCTGAAACCACAGGTCCTTCCACAGTCTACATCTCTCCAGTACTCCCCTACTGTATCAATGGGCTTACTGTGTTGGGCTAAGACGTGTTCGCTGTTAGTCACCTTGGATAAGGATGTCCTCGTAGCCAATAAAGGGACATGTAAACCGACTGGAGGCTTCTATCGATCCTTTGTTGAGATGACTAATCTGAGCGATTTGGGTTTTCCTAGCCGACGACCGTTGCTACGGCGGAATGCAGTACTGGAGACAGTGGAGACTGTCGACAGATTATCGTCAGGGTGTTTACGGGATGCAGCAGGGCTGAGTGTGTGCGTTTGAGTGTATGCTTTCTGTGTGTGTGTGTGTGTGTGTGTGTGTGTGACAATGCCTCCGTGTGTGTGTGTTCGCGTGCGTCCATGTGTGTGGCTACTGATTGTGTGTCCAGCCTGTCCCGGGGGCCTGCGTTCCAGAGCCACCCATCAGGGCAGGGCAACAGGAAGAGGGAGCCCCTGATGTAAACACCAGTTTGCTTTGAACACGCAACGCTTCACTACACCAGGGTATATATACAGACTCAGCCAGGGTACACATTATACCAGGTCACAGTAGGTTCCGTAGGCCTCTCTCCTGGCCGGGCCTGGGGCCCTATAGGGGGGGCTATGGTGCTTGGGGGTCTTGTGGGAACCTGGGTGTGTTTGTGTGTTTAGGCTAGCTGAGGTCATGCATCCATGTGTCTGTGTACAGTAGCAGCCCTCTATGGCAACAAGCTCTGTCTCACTGCAGAATCAGACGTCCAAACCCTTAAAATGACACATTTCTTTGGCATTCATTCTGTAATGGTTAAGTTAAGGGTTAAAACAAAAATAATGTAATGGTTAAGTTTAGGCATTCATTCTGAATGGTTAAGTTAAAGGGATACTTTGGGATTTTGGCAATAAGGCCCGTTATCAACTTCCCCAGAGTCAGATGAACTTGTGGATACCGTTTGTATGTCTGTGTCCAGTATGAAGGAAATTACAGGTTGTTTTGCGAGCCAATGCTAACTAGCGTTAGCGCAATGACTGGAAGTCTATGGGAAGTCTACCCATAGACTTCCATTTATTGCGCTAACACCCAAGAGCAGTAGGGAAGCAGACTGAGCACAGCTGTTGGCTCACTCATCCCTCTCTCTCTCTTTCACCTCTCCCCCCCCACCCACTCTCTCTCCTTATCAATTTCAATTTAAGGGCTTTATTGGCATGGAAAACGTATGTTTACATTTCCAAAGCAAGTGAAATAGATAATAAACAAAAGTGAAATAAACAATACAAAATTTCTTTCATGTTCCCTCTCATCCTTTCTCAGGGTAGCAGAGACCCGTTGTTCCTGACAGGGGTGACCTTCCCTCCGGAGTACCCTGCCAGCCCAGAGACGTTAGTCAAGCTCACCGTCTACGATGTGAGAGACAAGGCCCGCGACAATGTAAGTAAACCGCTAAGTGTGTGAAGGGGCTGAGGGGGAGGGTGTGTAAGGGGAGAGTGTGTGCTGGGGAAGGAGTGTGTGTGGGGGGAGAATAGGCAATGCCTCAAATTGTTGTTTTCTTTGCTGTGCGTGCCGAAGGTCTTTCTTTTGTGTGGTTTTGTTGTGCTGGCTGTGCTGCAAACACTTGCAGGGCGGTAGAGAACAGAAGTTGTGAGGCCTTAAGTATGGGTGATCTGTCATGTTGTCACGCATTTTAAGTGAAGTTACAGGCCTTCACGTTGAGTTCTGTCTGTGTGGCATGAACTGGGTCAAAAGAGATCTGAAAGCAAGAGCCTTTGGTGATCTTCCCATGGGAATTACATACCCAGAGATCAATGAGAATGGGGATAGCTCTAGACATGGAATTGTGAATGTTGGTCGGTCTGGATCTTCTGGTTCGGAACCCTTTAAACCGCCTTCAAATCATCTAATGGGTTCTCCAATATGAAACACTTTAGGCTTCCTCTGGATACTGGCTATGAAGGATTAATTAGCTGTTAAGGCAATGAATTACTTACTCCATGATGATGTCATAGCTGTTGTATGGATTCTATGCACTAGCTACCACTACAGCACTGTGACGGCACTACTGGAGCCAGAGGGAGCAGAAAGATCTGGAACAGCGACATCATAGCTATTGTATGTGTTCTATTTAAGCAATAAGGCCCAAGGGGGTGTATATGGCCGATATACCACAGATACAGGCTGTTCTTAAGCATGACGCAACACAGAGTGACAAGATACAGCCCTTTAACATATTGGCAATATACCACAAACCCCCGAGGTACCTTATTGCTATTGTGAACTGCTTACCAATGTAACTACAACAGTAACAATAAATGTTTTGTCACATCCGTGGTGTACGTTCTGATATACCACAGCTTTCAAGCCAATCAGAATTCGGGGCTCGAACCACCCAGTTTATAAAGTGCTTTACATTACAGATGCCACATGGTCACCTAGCTAATGTAAAGGTGTATCTCACAGCTACACACACCTACAGTACACATGGGATACAGTCAGTCACTCTATGCTTCTGACTTGTGGCTATATCATATCCATTGTAGGGATTTTATGTTATACTGGCGATATCACAGCATGTATTTCACACCTACACATGACAACATAAAAGTATATAAACTGTCAGTTGAAACAGAGACAACTCGAACTGGACTTCACGCAGGTTAGAGAAATAGGTTTGTTTCACTCTTCCTGAGCCTCAGGTACTGTAGAGTAGTGGAACCCAGCTGTTCTGTAGAAATATAGCAAGTTAGCAACTTGCTAACGACCTGGGATCTAAAGATGCAAGATAGTTCCTTCTGAGGTCTTCATGTAATATTGATGGAAGACGACACCTATGTGAGCCCCAACGCTGATTAAACTCTACAATACCTTCACCGTGTAAGACTCGGTTAGACACTGGTCATGTCAAGCAGCCAGTCGCGTATCCCAAGTGGTAGAGTTCTGTTAAAAATGAATGTCGAATCATCTGTGGCCACACAAGCTAACGCCTTGATATAAAGATATTTTATAGATGCCTGGTAAAGGCATAAGCTGTGTTACAGCTATATCTGGGAATGGTTGGCGGGAGTTCATTGTCCAGGCAGCTTTGGAGCCTATGGGTTTTTATAGAATGTTCTGGTTCTTTGTCTGTCTTTGTTGAGGGATGAAAAATTAAGTGAATTTCATTGTTTACCGCTCACAAATGGGAGGAGTCATGAACCTTATTGAGACATCATCTTGGTCTTTTTGGTACAGCTACTGTACTTGGATGTACATTATAACCTCTCCTTTCAAACCTGACCGTAAAACTCAACCATCCATACAAGCATCATCACATTCCTTTATTCCATTTCCTAAAACATCCATAATAATCAGAATCCATCAGAATACAGTAGAACAATGTTCCCTCTAATTTGTTGGGGCACTGAGCACATTTCAGGTCTTGTGAGCAGAATTCGGTGCAACTTCTGGCCCACGTTTACAGTGAACACTGAAGCTGTACCTTTTTAAAGTTTTAGACAGTTGCCAATAGGCTATTGTGGCAATTTTAGCATAATGTAGGCCTATATAAGCGGCCTACCAACAAAACCAATGGAGCAAATCTTAACATTTTCACATGGAAATAGCTTTGAATTTCTATGATATACAGTTGTCGGAATTTTACATACACCTTAGCCAAATACATTTAAACTCAGTTTTTCATAATTCCTGACATTTAATCATAGTAAAAATTCCCTGTCTTAGGTCAGTTAGGATCACCACTTTTTTTTAAGGATGTGAAATGTCAGAATAATAGTAGAGAGAATGATTTATTTCAGCTTTTATTTCTTTCATCACATTCCCAGTGGGTCAGAAGTTTACATACACTCAATTGGTATTTGGTAGCATTGCCTTTAAATTGTTTAACTTGGGTCAAACATTTCGGGTAGCCTTCCACAAGCTTCCCACAGTAAGTTGGGTGAATTTTGGCCCATTCCTACTGACTGAGCTGGTGTAACTGAGTCAGGTTTGTAGGCCTCCTTGCTCACACACGCTTTTTCAGTTCTGCCCACACATTTTCTAAGGGATTGAGGTCACGGCTTTATGATGGCCTCTCCAATACCTTGACTTTGTTGTCCACAACTTTGGAAGTATGCTTGTGGTCATTGTCCATTTGGAAGACCCATTTGCGACCAAGCTTTAACTTCCTGACTGATGTCTTGAGATGTTGCTTCAATATATCCACATAATTTTCCTTCCTCATGATGCCATCTATTTTGTGAAGAACACCAGTCCTTCCTGCAGCAAAGCACCCCCACAACATGATGCTGCCACCCCCATGCTTCACGGTTGGGATGGTGTTCTTTGGCTTGCAAGCCTCCCCCTTTTTCCTCCAAACATAACAATGGTCATTATGGCCAAACAGTTCTATTTTTGTTTCATCAGACCAGAGGACATTTCTCCAAAAAGTACGATCTTTGTCCCCATGTGCAGTTGCAAACCGTAGTCTGGCTTTTTATTGGCGGTTTTGGAGCAGTGGCTTCTTCCTTGCTGAGCGGAGTCATTTTACTGTGGATATAGATACTTTTGTACCTGTTTCCTCCAGCATCTTCCCAAGGTCCTTTGCTGTTGTTCTGGGATTGATTTGCACTTTTCGCACCAAGGTACGTTCATCTCTAGAAGACCGAACGCGTCTCCTTCCTGAGCGGTATGATGGCTGCGTGGTCCCATGGTGTTTATACTTGCGTACTATTGTTTGTACAGATGATAGTGGTACCTTCAGGCATTTGGAAATTGCTCCCAAGGATGAACCAGACTTGTGGAGGTCTACAGGTCTTGGCTGATTTTCTTTTGATTTTCCCATGATGTCAAGCATAGAGGCACTGAGTTTGAAGGTAGGCCTTGAAATACATCCACAGGTACACCTCCAATTGACTCAAATGATGTCAATTAGCCTATCAGAAGCTTCTTAAGCCATGACATCATTTTCTGGAATTTTCCAAGCTGTTTAAAGGCACAGTCAACTTAGTGTATGTAAACTTCTGACCCACTGGAATTGTCATACAGTGAATTATAAGTGAAATCATCTGTCTGTAAACAATTGTTGGAAAAATGACTTGTGTCATGAACAAAGTAGATGTCCTAACCAACTTGCCAAAACTATAGTTTGTTAACAAGAAATGTGTGGAGTGGTTGAAAAATGAGTTTTAATGACTCCAACCTAAGTGTATGTTAACTTCCGACTTCAACTGTAGCCTACAGTAGCCTATAGGTGGTGTTCAATGAAAGCATACATTGCATCAGACTTTTAAAAACGTTTTTACATTATGCAGGGAATAAATTCATAATTGTTGACTTGGTCTGTAACACCATGGGCCAAATACGTGACTGAGTTGTATGATGCAAGAAACCACATTACGAAAATAAAATGTATTAGTATTACCATACAGATAATTAGACCATGTAGACAACCCTCTGCCTATTGGCTTATTTCCATATTCAAGCCTGTGTAAAAGTATAACACTGCCCCATTAATTAAGAGATAAACAAGCTTTTTACCTGACTCGGTTTTCAAAGACAACTTGAAATGTAGCCTACACGTTTTGTGTTCTTGTAGGAAGTAGTAACTCCCCATTGCTGACCAATACTTATAACTCGCTATAACTGGTAAAAAATCTATCAACAAATGTGCGGCTCTGTGCTCTGATCTGAAATGCGCATTCACTGCAGGTGATTGAAAGACCGCTTGTGGGCTACCTGTCAATAGAATACTCTGTTACGCTCTGTGCTCTGCCTACAACAAAATCACAGACTCAATCTTACAAAGTTAGATTTGTTTTGGTTTGTTGCATAGAAAAGGGGCTGATATAATATTGATTCGATCACAGAGAAAAACGTTGATCTATAATAGTGCATGGGAACTAATGTGGAGAATTCAGTGAAGTTTTATCTCTTTTGCGTCTCTTCACGATGCCACGAACATGCGCAGTTTAGAGGGAACATTGCAGCAGAATAAAATCAGACAGAATATTCTGCCTTGCTGTGGAAACTGTCTCCTGACTAGGGCCTGACATGCTGTCAGGGTTCTCACTCACAACACTTCCATTCACTCAAAATAGCCAGAGAGACACAGCGTGTGTGTGTGTGTCAGTGGCGGTTGTTATGGGTGCCGTTTAATATTTTTTTTTTCTCATGAGCAGGACCTTATTTCTATTCCAGCATATTGGATTACTGTCATTCAGATTCCATTCACCCAGTTCAATGTAACAGCGATAGGTTTAGGGTACTACATGATACTCAAATTGTCCCTATACTCCGGAAGTTGACATAATTACTGTGCAAGTCTATGGAAGGGGGTGAGAACCATGAGCCTACTAGGTTTTGTATTGAAGTCAATGTACCAAGAGGAGGACGGAAGCTAGCTGTCCTCCGGCTACACCATGGAGTATAGTTGAGGCTGCTGCTGTTGAGGCTCCTGTAGACCATTGCAAAATAGTGTGTTTTAATCAATTATTTGGTGACGTGATTATGTTTAGTATCATTTTATCTAAAAACTTTAATGAAATTCACTGAGGAGGATGGTCCTCCCCTTCCTCCAATGGTGTGTGTGCGTGTGCCCAGACTGTCTTGTCTGCTTCACGACAGGCCCTCCTGTGCCTTTCAGATCATTCCCTCATACCTCTAGTCTCCTCCACTAGTTTCCTCTAGTGTCTAGTCTCCTCCTCTAGTCTCCTCTTCTAGTTGTCTCCACAAGTTTCCTCTAGTTGTCTCCTCCTATAGTGTTCCCCTCTTCTAGTCTCCTCTAGTTGTCTCCTCCTCTAGTGTTCTCCTCTTCTAGTCTCCTCTAGTCTCCTCTAGTTGTCTCTAGTGTCCTCTTCTAGTTTCCTCTAGTCTACCCCTCTAGATGTTTTACAATAGTCTCCCCCTCTAGTCTCTAGGTTCCTCCTCTAGTCTCCTCCTCTAGTTGTCTCTTCCTCTAGTTGTCTCCTCTTCTAGTCTCCTACTCTAGTCTTCCGTAGTTGTCTCTAGTCTCCTCTAGTTTCCTCTAATCTACTCCTCTCGATGTTTTACAATTTTACAATAGTCTCACTCTCTAGTCTCTAGTCCCCACCTCTAGTATCCTCCTAGTCTCCTACTCCTATAGTCTCCACTAGTTTCCTCTAGTCTCCTCCTCTAGTGTTCTCCTCTTCTAGTCTCCTCTAGTTGTCTCCTCCTCTAGTGTCCTCCACTAGTTTCCTCTAGTCTACCCTCTAGATGTTTTACAATAGTCTCCCCCCTCCTCTAGTTGTCTCTTCCTCTAGTTGTCTCCTCCTCTAGTTTCCTCTAGTCTACCCCTCTAGATGTTTTAGAATTTTACAATAGTCTCTAGGTTCCTCCTCTAGTCTCCTCCTCTTCTAGTCTCCTACTCTAGTCTCCCG
Organism: Hucho hucho; assembly: GCA_003317085.1. Taxonomy (NCBI): domain Eukaryota; kingdom Metazoa; phylum Chordata; class Actinopteri; order Salmoniformes; family Salmonidae; genus Hucho; species Hucho hucho. The sequence goes on from QNTS01000523.1 coordinate 75,049, forward strand.
TAGATTTACAATTTTACAATAGTCTCCCCCTTTAGTCTCGAGTCCCCACCTCTAGTTGTCTCCTCCTCTAGTTGTCTCCTCTTCTAGTCTCCTCTTGTGTCCTCCTCTAGTTTCCTGTAGTCTACTCCTCTAGATGTTTTACAATAGTCTCCCCCTCTAGTCTCCTCTAGATTCCTCTCCGTCTTCTCACTCGCCCTACAGAGTTCAATTAAGGACTTTCCCACTGGGCACACACTGTTGTTTCCACATAATTTCAATCTAATTACGCTGAAACAATGTGGATAGACGTTGAATTGACATCTGTGCCCAGTGGGTTGACTGAGTACTGCACTCAAAGGAGACTTTGGTATGTACGAATCTAAAGGGAGAGACAATATTACAATTCCTAAAACGTTGACGTCTTTTTGACTTCTTCTTGTCTTTTTCAACTTTTTTTGTTGATGTCTTGTCTTTTTTAGTGGTTTTCACAGCAGCAGTAGCTACAGTACAGTGGTTCCAGATCTTTCTCTTCCCTCTGGCTCCAGTGCTCCAGTTCTCATGTAGTGCTGTAACATACTCGACGTGTTGCTCTGCTGGGCTGGCCTCAGCTTGTACAGCGCTAGCTGCTTGTCTTGGTCTCATTAGGCAGTGTGTAGGTGGTATGGCTGTGACCCCCAACACGAGTTGACACCCCGCATCAGCCCCCCTGGTGCAAATGGTAGCCGATCAGCCAACGCTCCAGTAATTTAATGTCACATTTTTGGTGATAGAAAAGAAAAAGAGATTTGGAAATGTGGAAGTGTGTGTGTGTGTGTGTGTGTGTGTGTGTGTGTGTGTGTGTGTGTGTGGGTGCATTTGTGAGGTTGTGTTTACAGATGAGCAACCAGAGTTTTACAAGTCATATGCAGCTCGCAATTCATTCCAAAGGCGAGCACGTCACCGCTTCTAGAGTCGGTCGCGAAAAGGCGGATATTTGACAGACCTCTAGGTAAACATCAAATAAAATCTCTGGCGTCTTAAATTGGCCTGATGTGTGCTATCTGTATATCCACTGCAAGGGGTTAGGTTGGTAATTGAAGGGGAAAGTAGAGGAGGATGAGAAAGGAAAACTAATGAAGCAGATTTTTCTAGGTGAATTCCTTAATATTCCAGGGGGAGCAGAATGTTACATTTCATACTGGGATGATTTCCCTTTGCCTCGGGCTTCCAAGTTGTCTGAGATGTGCATTCCGAGATGAGCCCTGGTGCTGCTGCAATGCTGCCGTGAATACATGGGAGGATGGACAGAGCAGATGGAATGGTAAGAGGTGGAGAGGGGGGGGGACAAGGCCTATTCTCTCTGACTGAGTGATCTGCCCCCAGGCCTTGTTGTCAAGGGTGACAGGTTACCCAGAATAGCTGAATCCCATGTGCATTAGATTGTACATTCCGATCATGTCCCCACTTGTTCAATTAAACCTCTACACGTCAAGAACCCCCAAGAAGTGTATTCAGATGATTCCACTTCATCTAACACAACATATTGCTGGATAAAATGATTTTAGGGACTGGGAAAGATATTCTGTACTCCTCATAGGCTGGCTTCGTAGGTTTGGCAATTTAGACATCCTTTGAGCCAGCAACCTCTTGATTGCATGATTCATAACCTTTATGAAATAGTTTTTCTTGCATAATAGCTATTATTTCTCCAGAGTACCTTTTTCTTCGTACTCAAATTACGCGAATTGCACAAACAAAACCTAATTAGACTATTAGATAACCTTCAGTAATTGATAGAGAAGATTCACAGTGAACTCAGATGACAGATCCAGAATAACTGACCAAAAACCTACGACCCGCAGACTCAAATTGAAGGGGAAGAGAGAGAGACGAGGGTTTGTGAACAGATCTGTGGCCAATTATTTCACAAAGTGCAGCGCATCAGAGGGCACTTATCAAAGTAGAGGGGGAGAAGAGATAATGACAGACTGCGATAGAGGGCGAGAAAGCGAGGGAGAGAGACGAATGAAAGCATATGGGAACAAACACAATATTGTTTGTATGCGTTGTTGTGCGTTGTCTGTCTCGCATTCTAGTGCTCACTTACCTTGTTGAAGAAGCTCGGAGAGACGGAACACCAAACTAATATCGAGAGCAGGAGCTTCTTGTCGGAATCAAAGCGATTACCCAGCGTCCTCTATGGTCTACGAAGATAGGACGGCAGCCTGTATATTGTAGTATAGCTCTTGTGTGTAATCATAGGCTCATTTATCTCTACGTCTGGCCTCTATGATGTAATGAACATGTCATGCGGTTTTCATTGTGTGTGTGTCATAGTAATCTTCAGACCACGAAGAGGGGATTTGATTGGGTTCTGTGATGTGCGATACACAATACCGTGACGAACAATAGAGAAGCTCCTCTCAGCAAAGTATAGAAATGAGGGCGTGTCCAGTCATTTCCATAAAGACGCCATCAAATGTGTTCAAATACAGAGCTTTTTACTTCATTGCGTTAATCACCATTGACGCTGGTCGTCCCGCGAACACTGACAAGCACGCACACGCACCAGCCTTCATACTATCATTCAAGTGACACCCTTGAAGGTATAGAGAAATACTTATTCGATCCAGGATGAGGACAAAGTAGCAGGGAGGGTACTGATCAATATGCTCGACCTCCAACCACTCCGTCAAAGCAGCAGAGACACAAGAACAAGACATGCTTACGCACAACTATTCTCTCCTCTCTTCGCTTTATAGTGTGGAGGAGGTGGTGCAGGAAAAAAGCCCTACATTGTGTCTAGCTGTAATTCACATCTAGTGATGTTGACATTTAGCTTCACGTTCCTTCACTGGACAAGCGTCAGAGTGCAAGACATGGCTCAATGGCACCGTATGCTTAGCATCGTGCAATATACCAGTCATTACAGTGCCTGTCCTTCCAATATACCAGTCATTACAGTGCCCGTCTTTCCAATGTACCGGTCATTGTCTCTCCTCTTTTTAACTGACTTTTAGATAGTAGTTATAGCAATTCCCTAGGCTCGCTATTTCTACAGTCATCTCTCCATGTGACCCAAGGGAATCATTCCTGCAATTATGTAGCTGCTTCTGATGCACTGACAGTCCTCCTCTAGTTTAATCCTCCCCGTCAATAATCATCATGTGTAAAGGGGGTGACGCGGCACTTTTTTTGGCAAGGCAACGACGCAGGGTTTTTCACCTGGGTGGCTGTCAAATCTGGAGCGACCCAGCCTCTTTAAAAACCTCTTAAGGATCTGCCGCTTTTCTAAATTTTCACCTAAAATGACATACCCAAATCTAACTGCCTGTAGTTCAGGACCGGAAGCAAGGATATGCATATTCTTGATACCATTTGAATGGAAACACGTTGAAGTTTGTGGAAATGTGTGTGTGTAGGAGAATATAACACATTAGATCTGGTAAAAGATAATACAAACCACAAGCCACCGTTTTTTTGTAATTTTTGTACCATCTTTGAAATGTAAGAGCGAGGCCATAATGTATTATTCCAGGCTAGGCGCAATTTAGATTTTGGCCACTAGATGGCAGCAGTGTATGTGCAAAGTTTTAGACAATTCCAATGAACCATTGCATTTCTGTTTAAAATGTTGTATCAAGACTGCCAAAATGTGCCCAATTGGTTTATTAATAACTTTTCAAGTTCATAACTGTGTACACTCTCCTCAAACAATAGCATGGCATTCTTTCACTGTAATTGCTACTGTAAATTGGGCAGTGCAGTTAGATTAATAAGAATTGAAGCTTTCTGCCCATATTAGATATGTCTATGTCCTGGGAAATGTTCTTGTTACTTACAACCTCATGCTAATCACATTAGCCTACGTTAGCTCAACCGTCCCCCGGGGGGACACCAATCCTGTAGAGTCAGTGTCAGAAAGAAAAAAAATATTTTAATCCCAGGTGTGGCTTCCAGATCATAGTCTATACTTTTTTTAAATACCTTGTTCAGGGTTGGGTAGGTTACTTTCTAAATGTAATTTACATTTTAGTTTTTTAACAGACGCTCTTAACCAGTGGATACATTTTCATTTGTACTGGTCCCCCGTTGGAAACGAACCCACAACCCTGGCGTTGCAAGTGCCATGCTCAACTGAGCCACAGTTACTAGTTACCTGACCAAAATTGTAATCAGTAATGTAATTTTGGGATTACCCAATTAATTTAATACCCCTTGATCTTCAAGAATTGGACTTGGAAATATATATTAGCTCGATTGTTTTACCTGAGCATAACCCGAAGGACTTATTAGCTTACTCAGTTTGTGATTTAGTTGTCATGGAGGACTGATTGGGCTCATTTGCTTCAAGTTGAAAAATAAATGCTTCTCTCGTGGAATGACATGCTTTAAACACTGCCGAAAAGTGTTACTTGCATGTGAAGAATCAGATATGCCTTATGCTGCATTTGCTATAAACGTATTGTTTTTTGGTGACACATTGATATCTTGATAATTTGCAGCTGTTTATGTCTATCAAAAGTGTGCGAGTTTGAGCATGTGTCCGTTAGGCCTGTGTACATTTTTCTTTAAATCAGAATAAATGATATTGAGCAATATAAGCCTCGCTCGTGGTCTTCTTATATTCAGCTTGTTGTTGACAGTATGGAGCACAATGCCACGGCATAGTTTAGAAGGGTGGAACTCGCTCAAACATTTAGTCCACAGGCTGGGATCCGCACTACGCAGCTGTTGCAAGAGCACATTTTTCACTGGCTGTCTACGTGTCACAAAAACAATAAATGATGAGCAGCACAAGCTTCTTCAACTCAAACATTATTGGGTTAAAGTACACATACACTGAGCACCATAATTCATTAGACAGTAACCATTTTTTGGTTATTTTGGTTCTGTACTCTAGCACTTTGAGTTTGAAAGGACACAATGACGTGCAGCCTGTCAGCTTTAATTTGAGGGTATTTTCATACATATCGGATGAACCGTTTAGAAATTACAGCACCTTTTGTACATGGTCCCCCCCATTTTAAGGTACTACAAGTATTTGTTGAATTGGCTTCACAGATGTGTGTCGTTAGGCAGGTGTATTCATTTGTGTCGTTAGTGAATGCAGGAGAGCTGTTGATGAATAGTATTGCCTTTGGAGGTTGTTGTTGGGGTGTGACAACATGAGGAAGACAGCAGTGTCGATGCAAATGAAGCTGGCCATCATAAGGGTCAGAAATGAAAATCAATCAATCAGGAACATTGCATGCCCAAGTTAACAGTTTGGTTCATCATTAACAAGAAAAAAACAACCGGTGAACTCAATTATGTCAGAAGACCCGGTAGACTGAGGAAGACCACTGTAGTGGATGACCGGAGAATACTCTCTGTGGTGAAGAAAACACCCCTGACAACAGCCCAACAGATCAAAAACACTCTCCTGGATGCAGGTGTAGATGTGTCAGTCTACCATACGTTACAAGATGCAAACCACTGATAAGCCTGAAGAACAGAAAAGCACCTAAAAGAGCCCCAAGAGTTCTGGGAAAAAGTATTGTGGACAGATTAACATGTACCAGAGTGATGGAAAGAGGAAAGTGTGGAGAGAAAAAAAGACATGATCATAAGCATACCACCTCCTCTGTGAAACATGGTAGATAGTGTGTTATGCCTTGAGTTTCTATGGCTGCCAGTGGAGCAGGCTCACTTGTCTTCATTGATGATGTGACTGCAGACAGAAGTAGAACAATGAATTCTGAAGTCTACAGAAATATTTTATCTGCTCAGATAAAACCAAATGCCTCAACTCATTGGACGGCACTTCATCATGCAACAAGACAATGACCCTAAACATACTGCTATAGCAACAAAGGGGTTGTTGATGGCCAAAAAGTGGAAAATCCTTGACTGGCTGAGTCAATCACCGGATCTGAATCCAATTAAACGTGCATTTTACATGCTGAAGAGGAGACTGAAGTCAGTAAGTCCCCAAAACAAGCAGGAACTGAAGATGGCTGCAGACTGGCCTGGCAGAGCATCACCAGGGAAGATACCCAGCATCTGGTGATGTCGATGCATCGCAGACTTCAAGCAGTCATTGCATGCAAAGGACATGCGACCAAATATTAACAATGATTACTTTATTCTACATTATGTTAAACTGTCCAATGTTTTTTGATGCCCAAAAATGGGGGGGACTATGTACAAAGCGTCTAATTTCTAAACGGTTCATCCGATATGTATGAAAATACCCTCAAATTAAAGCTGACGGTCTGCACTTCACCCTCATTGTCATTCTATCCTTTCAAACTCAAAGTGCTAGAGTACAGAACCAAAATAACAAAAAATTGTCACTGTCCAATGAATTATGGTGCTCACTGTCTACACGTATACTGTACAGTTGTGAACAGCCATCCACAACAACCACAATCCATAAGGTGCAAAATAGCTATTGAGAGAGCAGCAGTGTGGTTCATACTAATGCACTATGTGGATATAACTTATTACAGATATCTGTATTCTGTCGTTCTTACCTCCAAGCGTTTATTCAAGCAGTTGCACCATTGGAAGACATAGCTTGGACCGTAACTACAAAAGCCTGTTCCTGTGATCCATTGAACACATTTGGAGTGTCATCATAGTGGTCTCTGACTTGTGGTCAGACTCGCTCAGGTGGAACAAACTTAAACTTGTGCTTTCTTTCAAATTGGATTTGAATGTCATTGAAAAAACAAAGGTGGCCGATTTTTTTTTTTTTTTTTTTTTTTTTTTTTTTTTTTCACAAACATTCTTTCTGAATTTAAAAGTAATCCTAGAAGTAATCATCTAGTTTTTCCAAAAGTATCTGTTATCGGATTGCATTATTTTCTGGTAAAGTAACCGATTGCAGTTGTTTTGTAATCAGTTACATGTAATCTGTTACTCCACAACCCTGACCTTGTCATACTAGTATTCAATGACAAATCCTTCAGTAAATGCTAATGGAGGATGGATAAAGCCAGGTTTAGGGTTGGGTTAAAGTGAGATTACTCTTTGAATAAAGTATGGTGGGAGGTTAAAGTACATTATCATCCCAGGCTTCAGTTGTCATAGCCTCACGTCAATGTAAGAGACAGCTAATTAGAGGGCCGACTTGTATTTTACTCTCTCTCTACTGTCTTTCTTTCAATTCAATTTAAGGGGCTTTATAGGCATGGGAAACATATGTTTACATTGCCAAAGCATATTGAAGTAGATAATAAGCAAAAGTGTTTATTTTTTTTTATTTTTACAGTAAACATTACTCTCTCAAAAGTTGTCTCTCTTCCTTTCCTCTTTTAGCCATCTCCCCCTTCTCTTTCAGTCTCCCTCTCTCTCTGAATCATATTCAAAGTGGATCTTACCAGCGGTTGCTCTTCAGATCTCTCCAGAGGTCAGACAGTGTGAACGGCAGACAGTTAACAGCAGCCGGTAGACAGCAAGCCCTCCCCACTTGCACCGCCACTGGCCTGTCAGAGATAACACCTAGACATTCAGCCCCACAATCAAAGAGGCAGGGTCAATAGAGCCAATCAAAGGGAAATACCAAGGAAAGAGCTATGTCGTGATAGGGCGGCAGACCAAAAGGCTGTTGTGACAGATAAGGGGACTGACTGTCATCTCAAGGCTGAAAGGAAGCAGTAAGGTGGCCTCCTTCTGTTCCCTCGCCGCCGGTCCTCCTCATCGTGTCACTGTCGGGTTGAAAGGTAGAAATCTAAAGGGTTCTTTATCAGAGCTAGTTGCTTAATGAGTGACATCTTGACAAGTGAATGTGTCTCCACTCTCACTATCGGTGGCCAAAGATCCACTGCATAGGTAGAGATGATGGTTTCTACCGATCAGTTTCTTATGCCTGAAGAGATGAGGAAATAACGGGTGGTGGGGGGTGGCCACCGTCCAAGAACATTCTGCCTAATGCTGACGGGGGGAAATAAGTCCTTTTCAAACTGCAGCTCCAGATAGAAGCTATTAGGGAAGAGTTGCAAAGATGGAATGTAAACATGTAAGTTATCTGGTGCAACAACCACCCTTTGGCTACCCTGGAATTGGAACAGTGTGATTACTGTACTGTATTTGTAATAAACCCTGACTATGGTATCGTTTCCAGGGGAGAAAAGTATGTTACGTGATTATAGGGAAGTACACGGAAAAGCCACACTCTATCGTCCGGTGCTTTCTCTACCCTCCGTCGCCGCCTGTAAATAATTGCCACTTGTGCTGCATTTCATTTCACACCGTAGCCTGGACGGCCGCTGAGAAAGATTGCGTTTGAAGGATGGCACAATTACATTTCTACTGTGTTGTATTTACCTTCCCCAAACTGAGAGAAACTGAATTATTCACCTCCTTTTTTTTTTTATCCATCACACACATCCACACAGGAACACACACAATGTCCCATATCCCATCATCATGATTTGTTATTTATTCCTCCATGTTCTTCAGTGTGTTGACTTTATGTTCTCTCTCTCTCTCCTCTCGGGCCTTGCTGCAGTACGATTCCTTTGTAACGGTCGGTCTCATTAACTCTGAGGCAGAATCCATAGCGGGGAAGGGGGAAATGTAGCCTACCTTGTTCCTCTGTGACGATATGGTCAGGCTTGGGTTGAAGTTAGTCTGCTATGTTTTTAGACCTGTGTAGACTGATAATCAGTTTAGAGAATGTTTGTGTTGAAATACAGTTGTATTAAAACTGTATACGGTATGGAGAGGGGGAGGGAGGGAGATCTCCAGTTGTTATTTGTTTACTGGTACCTAACATCAACTTGCCCGTGCTTGTCATTGAGTGATATTGAAAAGGCTGTATAGCTTTACATGAATCTGGCATCTATCCAAACCTGAATGAAATGGGCTCTTTATAAGTTAAATAAATGTGACATCGCAATGAAATGTCCCTTCACTATCAGAGCCCAGATATGGATAGACAGCCTTTCAAACCTGAATGGATAAACTCTTTACAAGTTAGATAAGTTTGACATGGCAATGAAATGAAGTGTCCCTGCCTTTGTGTCTTCGCTATAGCTACCGAATACAAGATATGAAAAGAGACGACGTGCCTTCAAGCTTTTCAAAGTTCTCTTCAACGTCTGCCTTTTTCCATTAAAAAGAAAATCCTGTTAACTTTATACCACGGCTGTAAAAGTGTTGAAGGCAGTCAGACGAGCACAGTTGACAATTGAGGAGAAGTAAAATAGTCTCCATCCGGGAGAGTGGAAAGTTAAAACTCGCTAATGCGTTTTTTATTGAAGCCAAAGCCTCGTCTGCCGTGTCAAGCTAACACTACGCTTGCCATGTTCCTCTGAAAAACCCCATCACAAAGAGGGAAATATCGCAGTTGAGTGGCGTCAAAGGAAATACTCCAGAATGTTAACTAAATTGTGTAACATGGTGAAGTCCATGTCTAGTCGAGTCTTTCGAGACTAGACATGGATATAGTCTTTGTCCATCAAGATCTCCTTTTTTTTGTTAAAGACAGTAAAATACAGATAGCCTAATTGCATCACCGTCCTGTCCACCCATAAAACAACATGAAACTCCATTTCTTAGACCTCAATCCAGCCTTGACACGTCTGTATCTTCATCTTGTTTGTTATAGGAAGTACACGATAATTGCATCACCCTCCAGTCTGCCGTGTACACAATAATACAACTCATTCTTTGAGTGAATATTTAGTTGGAAATGAAGTGTTGGTTTTATTTGGTGGGTGTGTGGGCAGTCGGATGGGAAAATGCTGTTAGAATAGTGCCACGGCTATTAAAACCAGTGGAGTAAATCTAAACGGGAAGCAGTAATTAAAATATGCTGAGTGAATACAGATGTCTGTCGGAGCCGCCACAAAGAGATGCGCTTCCCCCTCCGGTCCAATGCTAATGCAATCACAGTGTCCAAGCTGATAAAGTCATGTACATAAAGGAGTGGTTGGCCTTTATCTGCGTGACGAGAGTTTCTGATTAGAGTAGACGTAGTGCAGAGTAGAGTGTAGAGCAAAGGATAGAGTAGAGAATAGTGTGGAGTAGAATCAAATAGAGAATGAACTCTGTAGTAGCCTGTAGTATGTAGAGCAGGGTTCTCCAACCCTGTTCCTGGAGAGACACCCTCCTGTAGGTTTGAGCTCCAACCCTGTTCCTGGAGAGACACCCTCCTGTAGGTTTGAGCGCCAACCCTGTTCCTGGAGAAAGACCCTTGATCCAACCCCAGTTGTAGCTAACCTGATTCAACTTATCAACCAGCTAATTATTAGATTCAGGTGTGCTAGATTAAGGTTGGAGCAAAAACCTACAGGAACAGTAGCGCACCAGGAACAGTAGCGCACCAGGAACAGTAGCGCACCAGGAACCGTAGCGCACCAGGAACCGTAGCGCACCAGATACAGTAGCGCACCAGATACAGTAGCGCACCAGGAACAGTAGCGCACCAGATACAGTAGCGCACCAGGAACAGTAGCGCACCAGGAACAGTAGCGGAACAGGGTTGGAGACATAGCCGCGGGAAGAGGGGGGCTGCGGGTGCTGCAGCATCCCCTGAAAAATTAGAATTTAAAAAAAGTGTATATATACATATATATTATTTTCTTCCACAGACGTAGTGCACTGAGCCTTTACCCCCAGCAGCACCCCAAAACATCTTCCCGTGGCTATGGTTGAAGACTGGAGAGCCCTGATGTAGAGGGTATGGTACTGTAGGGTGCAGCACAACATGACAGACGTCACATAACTAATTTATACATCATGACTTATACAGCAGGCTTTAACAGGGCACGATGTTATCCTCTCCTCCTTGTCCCTGTGGGGATACTGTATGTCTGTGTCTGTTTGTCTGTCTCTCCTCCTTGTCTCTGTTTCTGTCTGTCTCTCCTCCTTGGCTCTGTGGGGATACTGTCTGTCTGTCTCTCCTTGTCTCTGTGGGGATACTGTCTGCCTGTGTCTGTTTGTCTGTCTGTCTCTGTGGGGATGATGTCTGTCTGTGTCTGTCTGTCTCTCCTCCTTGCCCCTGTGGGGATACTGTCTGTCTGTTTGTCTGTCTCTCCTCCTTGTCTCTGAGGGGATACTGTCTGTCTGTGTCTGTTTGTCTGTCTCTGGGGATACTGTCTGTCTGTGTCTGTTTGTCGGTCTGTCTCTCCTCCTTGTCTCTGTGGGGATACTGTCTGTCTGTCTCTCCTTGTCTCTGTGGGGATACTGTCTGCCTGTGTCTGTTTGTCTGTCTGTCTCTGTGGGAATGATGTCTGTCTGTGTCTGTCTGTCTCTCCTCCTTGCCCCTGTGGGGATACTGTTTGTCTGTCTCTCCTCCTTGTCTCTGAGGGGATACTGTCTGTCTGTTTGTCTGTCTCTGGGGATACTGTCTGTCTGTGTCTGTTTGTCGGTCTGTCTCTCCTCCTTGTCTCTGTGGGGATAATGTCTGTCTGTCTCTCCTCCTTGTCCTTGTGGGGATACTGTCTGTCTGTCTGTCTCTCCTTGTCCCTATGTGGGGTCTGTCTGTCTGTCTGTGTGTCTAGGGGAGGCATGGCAGAGTCAGAGTGTTGTTGAGTATCATTGTGTGAGAGAGAGAGACCAGACCACTACTCACTGAGAGCGGCTCTAAACCCGAAACCTTGTCATCCCCACACCCCGTCAAAAACCCCTCCCAGCTAAACCTCTCCCAATCTCCTCAAGATGGGATTTGTCTAGATCAATTTCATAATTGATTTTTCATTTGGAAATGTAGTTATATTATCCCTCCACATCCTCCCATCCCACCGTTATATCCCTGATTGTTACAGCCGTCACCTGCAGTAGCAGATTATCAGCCAAATGAATTACCGGGTCACAGGTGAATTAAACGGTTGGCTGACTCCAATCATTCCCTGGAAAAAGTAGCTTAGCTTATAGCTTAAGTTTGTTTTTTAAGGGAGGAGAGTCTTGCAGAAAATCAGCTTTCCCTTTCTGCCTGATTCCCGCCTTTTCTGTGAGGTAATGGCTTCCTTTGAGAGAGACGGGATGGAAAGTGCTGATGCAGGTTAGCAGCCTGTGACGACAGCTATTTTCTGTGGTTAACTAAGCTCCCTATGGGCTTGTTGTGTGTGAGAACATGAGCGTGTGTGTGTGTGTGTGTGTGTGTGTGCGTGCCTGTTTGCATGCAATAGAGACACATTGCTTGTAGAACAGTGGTCTATGGAAGCACACAGTCTGCGAGGTGTTTTTGAAAGACGTAAAGCAAACTGTCCATGAAGCAATGGCGGCCATTTCCCCCCTTCCCTTTCAATAGAAACTCACATATGATATTTCCCACATGGACAACCACAGCCGTTTGTAGCTGGGTCATTCCACAAAATGACTCCCTTTTGCGTCTCTATTTTATGTCGAAATTGTCAACCAATATTGCATTGTAAAAGCCTGTTATATTAAATGAAGTGCGCTTTAATTTACAGTAGAACACATGGAAAATTCAATACATTTTAAATTCTGCCCTGTCCCTAAATGTCTCTCTGTCCCTTTTAACCCACTTAACCTCAACATGTCTCCAAGTCCTTGTAGCTTTGTTCTTATCTACAGGCAAATGGCGGGTTTTATAGTGCAATAACTTTTGTATTTTCCAGTCTGTTTTATTTCTTCCTTTTTCTTCCTTTCTTTCAAAGAAAGACTTGAACGCGAATGAGAGCAATAGACTAGGATAGTGGCGTCCTTGTAGCTTTGTTGTCGGTTGATGTTAGTCTCTCTGCACCCTCTGTGACTTTTGGGAGGTTTTAACCCAGTTAACCCAAGAATTTCTCCCAAGGTTTCACCATCATTGTAAAGCCCTAGTTATTTCATTGCTTTGACAAAGTCATTTCATTTGTCACATGCGCCGAATACAACGGGTGTACACCTTAGAGTGAAATGCTTACTTACAAGACCTTGACCAACAATTCCGTTTTTTTTTAAATACCGAAGAAGAATAAGAAATAAAAGTAACAAATAATTAAAGAGCAGCAGTAAAATAACAATAGCGAGTCTGTATACAGAAGGTACCGGTACAGAGTCAATGTGCGGGGGCAATGCTTAGTCGAGGTAATTGAGGTAATATGTACATGTAGGTAGAGTTATTAAAGTGACTATGCGTAGATAATAACAGAGTAGCAGCAGTTTAAAGGGGGGGGGCAATTCATGTGATTAGTGATTCATATTTAGAAGAAAAATCCCTTGTTACATGAACTGAACTCTCATAATATGGTGAAACTATTCCTTTAAAAAAATAAAAAATCTAAAGAAACCTTGGGCATCTAATAGTCAAATCATAGTATATAGCAGGTGAGCTGGTTCTACTCATTTTGGCTGTTTTGTGGTGGAAAACTGAGTGGACGAGCATAACAAACCAAGCCATAGATAGACAGGTTAACATTTTTTAAAGAATTTGAACTGGTGCTTCTGGTTCCCGTTTGTGACCTTGTGGAAGATCTGTCGACGTGCTCTTGAGCCCTTGAGCAGGGTGTTGACCCTGGTTGCTTCTCTGGGTCGCTCTGTATGGGAGTCTGTTAGATGACTGAATGTAATGTAAATGAGGAGCAGTTTCACTGCGAGTAGATTGTATGTTTTAATATTCAATAAAAATGTAATTGTCCTTAGAGCTCAGAGACAAGATTGTGTCGAGGCACAGATCTAGGGAAGTGTACCAAAACATTTCTTCAGCATTGAAGGTGGCGTCCATCATTCTTAAATGGAATAAGTTTGGAACCACAAATTCTTCCTAGAGCTGGCCACCTGGCCAAACTGACCAATTGAGGGAGAAGTGCCTTGGTCAGTGAGATGAACCAGAACCCAATGGTCAGTTTCCAGAAGGACAACCATCTCTGCAGCACTCCACTAATCAGGCCTTTATGGTAGAGTGGCCAGACAGAAGCCACTCCTCAGTAAAAGGCGCATGACAGCCCGCTTGGAGTTTGCCAAAAGGCACCAAAAGACTCAGAACATGAGAAACAAGATTCCTTGGTCTGATGAAACCAAGAACTATTTGGCCTGAATGCCAAGCGTCACGTCTGGAGGAAACCTGGCACCATCCCTAGGGTGAAGCGCTCACAACCTCAGACTGGGGTGAAGGTTCACCTTCTAACAGGAAAACGACCCTAAGCACACAGCCAAGACAACGCAGGAGTGGCTTCAGGACAAGTCTCTGAATGTCCTTGAGTGGCCCAGCCAGAGTCCGGACTTGAACCCGATCGAACATCTCTGGAGATACCTGAAAATAACTGTGCAGCAACGCTCGCCATCCAACCTGACAGAGCTTGAGAGGATCGGCAGAGAAGAATGGGAGAAACTCCCCAAATAAAGGTGTGCCAAGCTTGTAGCATCATACCCAAGAAGACTCGAGGCTGTAATTGCTGCCAAAGGTGCTTCAACAAAGTATTGAGTAAAGGGTCTGAATACTTATGTAAATGTGATATTTCCCCCTAAAAATAATAATTAAATTAGCAAACATTTCTAAAAACCTGTTTTTGTATTGTCATTATGGGGTATTGTCTGTAGATTGATGAGGAAAAAAACGATTTAGAATGAGGCTGTGACGTTTTTGGAAAAGTCAAGGGCTCTGAATATTTCCGAATGCACTTTATTACTTTATCTGCTACTTAAAAGGCACTTACTATAGTATTTTTTTTGTTTAACCTGAAATAATACATTCCATTTTGTGGGATGACCCAGCTAAGTTCAAGCGAATGAAGGGTTTAATAGCAGAATAGCTTTTGTATTTTCCAGCCCGTTCTCTCATTTATCTCTTTCCTATTCTTCCTTTCTTTTAAAGAGGGATTTGAAAGCAATTGAGAGCGATAGAGTAGGGGAGTGGAGTCCTTGTAGCTGTGTTGTCGGTTGATATTTGAGCATATTGAATTATGTGTTAATCAGTAATCTGCTGACATCATTTCCTCCTGGCGGAGTCTCTCGGGGATGGGAGGCCATTAAACATCTCAAAGTGTCATTTTCCCCTCAGGAAGTACAAATGTATTTGTTTTGATCTTATCTTCGCATTTTTGAGGAGCTCTCTACTAATGCACTATTCATGAGACGACGACGACGACGACAACAAAGAGATTCCATTTTCCGGGAATTTATTCATATTTTATCTCCGTACCCACCAAGGACAAATTCTACTTCCACATAAGTAGCATATTTAGTTCAAAAGAGCCTCTTGTTGGCGTTGTTAACATTGACTGGCAAATACGCCGTTTAGGCAACCGATCCGAGACAACAGAGCTAACAACAATAGCTAGCGGCTACGCGTTCTACCCGCTCTCCCCTGTATTCTGCTGTTTACAAAGTCAAGGTAGAGCGCGATGTCTCCATTTGCCATGCTGCACAGAGTAGCATTACAATACCCCATGGGAACATAACAGAATGGATGTGTTAGGAAGTAAAACTCCCACACAATGAGAGTGTGTTGCTGGAGACATTTCGCTTGGTTACTGTGTGCCTACAGCCTAGCTGGGTGAGCACACACAGGCACACAGATACAGAGGCTGCAATTAGACAGGCAGCCCAATTCTGCTTAATTTTCACTGATTTGTCTTTTGACCAATCGGATCAGCTCTTTAAAAGATCTGATTTGAAGTAGATCTGATGTGATTGCTCAAAAGACCAATTACTGGAGAAAAAAATATCAGAATTGGACTGCCTGAGTAAACGCAGCTAGACACTCTCACTCACTCACTCACTCACTCACTCACTCACTCACTCACTCACTCACACTCTCTCTCACACACACACACACACACACACACACACACACACACACACACACACACACTCACTTGTGTTAAACCCCTAGAGAGCAGCTGTGTGTTCTGATGTGATGGCCTGCAGTCTGATGTACTAAAGGCCGGCCCTCGAAGTGACCACAGTAATGATGCTATTAATTGGTAGCTCTGAGCTACTCTGCACACATACACATCACATATATATATATATATATATATATATATATACACATACACACACCGCTCTCAAGGCCAATACACAGTTACTGGTGTGAGTTAAAATCCCCCTAACACACACTCAGATCACAGGCAAACACACACATTGCTCAAATATACCCACACACACTGGTCCTAACATCCCAAATCACCCACCCACACATACTGCCCCTAATGTCCCAATGCACCCACCCACACATACTGCCCCTAACGTCCCAAATCACACACCCACACATACTGTCCCAAATCACACACCCACACATACTGCCCCTAACGTCCCAATGCACCCACCCACACATACTGCCCCTAACGTCCCAAATCACACACCCACACATACTGTCCCAAATCACACAATGGAGAGTGAACAACCTGTATATTTTCTTGTTTGATCCCTGGGCCTCAAACCACGGGTTGTCCTATAGCTAGGTACAGTAATAGGCCAATCAATGTTTCTGCTACAGCAGCAAAATAATCCTGCAGCTACAGGAAATGTGAATTATTATGTGGATTAGAATTAATGGAGATTTTTGTAAGGGGTTATTTAATGTTTCATTAGGGAAATAAGTCTGAAGCCTTTGTTAACTTCAAATACACTACAAGTTCTCCTGCAACAGGGTGATCAAATTAAGATCCATCTGTAGGTCATCTTCAACATCGTATCGTGCTTCAACAGGTCGTGTGTGTGTGCATGCACGTGCGGGTTTGGGTTCATCACTCGAGGCCTATGTTTGTGAGTTGAGCCGATAATTTCAGACTGTGGTGAATCAGGCTATGGTTTCAGTTTTGTGAAAGACCATTCTGCACCGTCACTCATCTAGCCATGGGTTTCCACTTCAGAGACTGTGGTGAAAAAGCTTTCCAGAATAGAGCTTCTGCATCAGTTTTTAAACTATATTTGACTGGCCAGTTTAGCTGTGTGAGAGGAAGGCTTCTCTGAGAGAGGAAGATGTCTGCACAATGTGCTCAAAGACTGATAATGAAATGGAGAGAATCGCTTCTCATGATGTCTCCTTCTCGATAGAACACACACACACACACACACACACACACACACACACACACACACACACACACAGAGTACCGGGAATTTGTTCAACCACTAAGAAGGCTGGAGGCTTGTTGATAACAGTTTGATAAGGGCTCTTCTGGCATTCTCTCACCGTTGACGTCTGGGGCTGTGCACTGTAGCACTTGTGAAACTAAAGCGTGCCATCCGCTGACTGTGACAAAGAGAAGACTGTATTCAGCTGCACTGGTTTCAGTACTGGTGAAGTGTACAGTAGAATGGAGGATTTAGTATGGGAGTTAGTGCTTTGGAATTGAATGGGGGAGTCAATGCATTGGAATTGAATGAAGGTCTATGTAGTGAAGTCTACGGACCTGTGTTATCTGGGAGGCTTTACTGACTGTGAGGGGAAAAAAGGGCCTTTGCTTTTATCACCTCTACAGTGGGATTGGCCATTAAACTTTATGGACTGGACCGGCCACGTCTGGAGGTGCTTTCCCCCCACACCTAAGGCGGACTGGTTACCAAGAGCTCAGCCTTTTGCTCACGTTTCAACTCCCTGGAGCTCTACTAGTAAGACCGGAATTGATTTGGACTGAAGTACGGCCTACTGACAACTCTGCTGGCAACTCTACTGTGCTTCCATCTCACCTGAAAGGTGTTAGGGATTCTAAAGGGAATCTGGGATATGCACAGTCTTCTTGGTGTGACTCTGTAGGTTGCACAAAATAGCCTGCGACCCTAAATGTTTGTCTGAGAGCTCAGGACGGGAGCCACATGAACATGGCTCGTGCTTACTGCCCTTGTTTCCATGGCAGAAGAAGAACTGAGGTAAGAGAACGTTGGAGGGAGGGAGGGATGGGTGACAGCATGGGAGGATAGGTGTATTGGTTCAGGGCATGTGTGGACAGGCTGTGGAATGTGTGTGATTATTTGTGTGTGTGTGTCTATTGCTGTGTGCGTACTGTACATGCACGAGCACATGTGCACGTGTGTTTGCACAGGTGTAATCTGTCTGGACAGATCCCTTCTGTTCCTACTGCTCACCTGACTTATTGCGAAAATGTAGCCTGTAGCTCAGTTTCACTTGCTACAACTGTCCTCCACCGAGAAGAATCATTCTGTAGTATTGACCTCGGTGTGCTTCAGCAGCTAGCCTCTCTCTCCTATACCTCCAGCACTATGGATCTACTCCCTAACTGCCATTGAAGGGATCCTAAAAAAAGGAGCGTCGTTAATCACAATATACGCCGGTAGGTTATTTATTTTCCACAGTGTACCTAGGGGTAACTTTCTTTCACTGTGTCTTTCTTTCGCTTTTTCTTTCTTTCTTTTGCTGTCTGTCTGTCTGTGCAGTTGTCCCTGTTCCTGGCACACTGTAGACTGATGTCCTTTTCTGACTCCTTCAGGAACTGTAGCCTCGACGCAAAAGCATATTCCACCTGGTGCCAAGATTCTTCATTGTGTTGTGTTTGGTTAAGACAGATGATATGAGTCCCTTGTGCATTGAGGAGAGTGCTGGACCCATAGAAAATCATAGGCTCTCTGCTTCTCTCTGTCATTGATGGTTAGTTAGTTAAACATGATGCTCTTGCCTTTTTACATGTTTTCTGTACACTCGGCTCCTAAACACAAGCTGTCAGGTAATCAACACCCCGAATGCATTGGTAATAGCACAGCATCATGACATTTGATTGTTCAATGCATTGCTGTCATAGACGCAGAATGGGGATAATATATGGGTATGTGGTCATAGTGGCTTTTCTGGCTTTAAAGATATGTTTCTGAAGCAGGCAGTAGTCTAAGCATGGGCAATTTCCCCACATATATATAATTCTGACAAACATACGTTTTAAGCTTTTCGCTCAATCACTCAAGCGCTAGTTGATGGGATATTTGCATATCTCTCTGTGACTGTTGTCTTTCATGGTTGCTGTCACTGACAGAGTAACTCACGTCTCCACGTTACTTTGTGATTGGCAGAGTTTTGATCAGCAAGCAATTTGAAACGAGCCCGGTTTCTTTTTAATTTGAAGGAATTCTTATTTAATGGTTTGAAGGCAGACTGCTCAGTGGGAGTCTGGGAGTAAAGATAGTCTACTCTATTATTAGCAGCCTGTTTATCCCATGGAACGGCCAATAACTGTTATGTTAAATATGAAAGTCTTCATTCTTTCTCCTTTTCTAAGTCAGACACAATATGAGTTCATAGATCAACTGGCAGACTCAATTGTGGCAGACTCAATTGAATTATTATAAATTGTATTCCAAGGTGCAGATGCGGCCCTTGATAGGCTTCAGAATTGGGTTTTCATAACTGATACAAATATGAATTGAAAAATGGATAGGTAAGTATGTGGTAAAATAAAATAATACCTGATCATGTTGTCAGAGCTCCTGGTCATTAAACAGCCTGACACTGCAGAAACGGACTCAGTACGCTACTGAGAACGAAGACCGTTGACGCTATGATGTCGTTCACGCTCCGCTGTAGCACTGGTGTAAGTCTGTAACCGTGGCGATGGGGACGGTAGAGGGGCGGGGAGGGGGTGCTTATTTGGGATCAAAGGGGAAGGGAGGACAAGCCATGCTAGGAGGGAGGGAAACAATTGGCTCGCTCAAGCATGACACCCCTCCTCCAGGGTGTGTGTGTGTGTGTGTGTGTGTGTGTGTGTGTGTGTGTGTGTGTACAGGAGAAAAAAACCATTGTGAGAACAGTACCAGTTTATGTACAGTATGAAGGTGTTTAGGTGTGAGCAAGTGTGTATATTTTGAATCCCAGTGATTCCAGCTGATATTCAACACAGTCCATTGAGTTCCAAGTAAAGGCTCTATAAAACCAGTGAGATCATTCTCCGTATACAGTCCATACAAGTTGATGGTAGTGGAAATGTTTCCCTTTTTGTGGTTTCAGGGTGACCTTTCTATGACCCAGTATTGGAGCTGCCTATTTTTAAAAGCTGCTCTAGTTGACTCATTTGGCCAGCATAGGGGGGGTGTGTGTGTGTGTGTGTGATCTGTCTACAATATGTGTACCTGTGAGTGTTGATAAGCTGTGTGTGTGTGTTTTTTTTTCCTGCTGGTATTACTGTCTCCCATGGTAACATGGCACATTAAACCTGTTTAATCCACATCAGGCCTGAGCTCTGATCAGTCAACAGACTCCGCTCGCTGTCCTGGAGCTCAGTGTGGATGTATGTTGTTGCAGAACGTGTGCGCTGGGGTGTTTGAGTCTCTCTCTAGGTTTCTTTCCACCTGTCTACAATGTAATTGTGTCTGCCTGTCTGACTCTGAGTGTGTCTGTGCGGTGCAGGTCTGTCTGTCTGTCTGATGTTGGGTGTGTCTGTACAGCTCTGTCTGTGATGTTGGGTGTGTCTGTGCAGCTCTGTCTGTGATGTTGGGTGTGTCTGTGCAGCTCTGTCTGTGCATGATTTATTTCATCACATTCCCAGTGGGTCAGAAGTTTACATACACTCAATTAGTATTTGGTAGCATTGCCTTTAAATTGTTTAACTTGGGTCAAATGTTTCGGGTAGCCTTCCAAAAGCTTCCCACAATAAGTTGGGTGAATTTTGGCCTATTCCTCCTAACAGAGCTGGTGTAACTGAGCCAGGTTTGTAGGCCTCCTTGCGCGCACACACTTTTTCAGTTCTGCCCACAAATGTTCTATAGGATTGAGGTCAGGGCTTAGTGATGGCCACTCCAATACCTTGACTTTGTTGTCCTTAAGCCATTTTGCCACAACATTTGAAGTATGCTTGGGGTCATTGTCCATTTGGATGACCCAAGCTTTAACTTCCTGACTGATGTCTTGAGATGTTGCTTCAATATATCCACATAATTGTCCTGCCTCATGATGCCATCTATTTTGTGAAGTGCACCAGTCCCTCCTGCAGCAAAGTACCCCCACAACATGATGCTACCACCCCCATGCTTCACGGTTGGGATGGTGTTCTTCGGCTTGCAAGCCTCCCCCTTTTTCCTCCAAACATAACAATGGTCATTATGGCCAAACAGTTCTATTTTTGTTTCATCAGACCAGAGGACATTTCTCCAAAAAGTACAATCTTTGTCCCTATGTGCAATTGCAAACCGTAGTCTGGCTTTCTTATGGCGGTTTTGGAGCAGTGGATTCTTCCTTGCTGAGCGGCCTTTCAGGTTATGTCGACATAGGGCTCGTTTTACTGTGGATATAGATACTTTTGTACCGGTTTCCTCCAGCATCTTCACAAGGTCCTTTGCTGTTGTTCTGGGATTGATTTGCACTTTTTGCACCAAAGTACGTTCATCTCTAGGAGACAAAACGTGTCTCCTTCCTGAGCGGTATGACGGCTGCATGGTCCCATGGTGTTTATACTTGCGTACTATTGTTTGTACAGATGAACGTGGTACCTTCAGTCGTTTGTAAATTGCTCCCAAGGATGAACCAGACTTGTGGAGGTCTACAATTTTTTTTTTTCTGAGGTCTTGGCTGATTTCTTTTGATTTTCCCATGATGTCAAGCAAAGAGGCACTGAGTTTGAAGCTAGGCCTTGAAATACATCCGCAGGTACACCTCCAATTGACGACTCAAATGATGTTAATTAGCCTACCAGAAGCTTCTAAAGCCATGACATCATTTTCTGGAATTTTCCAAGCTGTTTAGAGGCACAGTCAACTTAGTGTACGTAAACTTCTGACCCACTGAAGTTGTGATACAGTGAATTATAAGTGAAATAATCTGTGTGTAAACAATTGTTGGAATAATTATTTGTGTCATGCACGAAGTATAAGTTGCCAAAACTACAGTTTGTTAACAAGAAATTTGTGGAGTGTTTGAAAAACGAGTTTTAATGACTCCAACCTAAGTGTATGTAAACTTCCGACTTCAACTGTACATATTTTTGTTGTTTGTTCTTTGTTAAAGAGCCAAAAAGATTGGAGAAGTGGTTTATCCATACATCTCTGTTTTGGATAGATAACTCTTTGTGTTGTTGTTTTTTTTTTTTTTGAGTTTTCCAATTTTCCCAGAAGTGGTTAGATTCAATGGATTCTTCAATTTCATTGAGCTTATTTCTGACGAGCTGTTCCTTATTTTTCCGTAGTGTATTTCTGTATTAGTGATTCACCATAGTGAAGCTGTAAGGTCCGGTTTTCTGGGTCTCTATGTTTTTTGGTTGGATAGGTTTGCGTTCTTCATCAAACTACTTGTCATTGTTGTTAATGTTCTTAGGTTGTCTGCTTGAAATTTTTGATTTGATAGGGAAGCTGAGAGGTTTACATCTCCACTGTTACAGTGAAACATTTTGTCGAGGTAATTGTCAAAGGGATAGAATTTTGGTAGATTTTCACACTACTCTCCTTCCATCTATAGCATTTCTTAATATTATTCAGCTCCTTTGGCTTTGATGCCTCATAATTGAGCAAAGCTCTGTTCAAGTAGAGTGTGATTTTGCTGTGATCTGATAGGGGTGTCAGTGGACTGACTGCTCTCTCTTTCCCCTCTCTCTCTCTCTTTCCCCTCTCTCTATCTCTCCCCTCTCTTTCCTTTGCCCTCTCTCTCTCTCTCTCTCTCTCTCTCTCTCTCTCTCTTGCTTTCTTCCACACCGTCAGACTCTCAGAATCTCTCTTGCATGCTCTCATTTTCTCTCCACTTGCCTCACTCTCTCGCTCTCCTTCCTCCCCCTCCCTCCTTCCTTCTAGCTGGTCGCTCCAGCCGCCAAGCAGCAGCCCACAGCAGTGGTTGCGGCAGTCTGTCTTTCCTTTCAGTCTGTCCTCAGACAGTTTTCTCTGCCGCTGTGTGTGTGTGTGTGCTGCTCTTGAGTGTGTGTGTGTACCTGCTGGTATGCACCAGAGGGGAGCGGGGAAAGGGGCGCGGATATAGCGTTACACGGACTACAGGAGACTGTGTATACGGAGGATATGAAGGGAGAATACTCCGGAGAACAGTGAGTAGAGGGACTACTCAACCCTCTCTGTAGCCCAGCTCAGTCTCTGTCTGGGGAAGACTGTCCGCAATACTGGGGGAATGTAAGTGGCTTCCTCCTCTTAGCTTTAGGTTGTGTATGTGTGTGTGGTCAGAAGCATGTCAGAGAGTTAGTATAGTTTTTGATTACATTTGTGCCTGCTTGATGGTGTGTGTGCGTAGCCTTTGTGCAGTTTACAATACAATACATGTGTTGTATGATTATGACTAATCCCTGCAGTAATGGAGAGCACCAGAGGATAACTATCTACCCACAACACACATGCATCTGTATACCAAAATTCATACAGGACACACACACACACACACACACACACACACACACACAGTTATTCTCCCTGCTGTGTCCAGTTGGTGATGCTCTGTGACCCCCAGTATAGGAGGTTCAATAGAACTAGGGTATTGGAGGGAGACCATTTAACCCAGCTATGTAATAGAGGGGAAGCACTGGCCTTCAGCACTCCAAACACTACCTTGACCTGCTCATGTTTGTTATGTTGCGTTGTGTGCTAGACAAACTGTTTGCAATGCTGCTTTCTGTTGACGAAGGAGTGGGTGTGATCGGTGGGTGTGATCGGTGGGTGTGATCTGTGTGTTGCTCGGGGGTCAGAGTGTGTGATGCAGTTTTTATAGAAGAGGGGGGTTGTTTTGCGAGTGTGTTGGTCTGTTCTTTATAGGAGTGTGTGTTTGTGCACGCGCTTGTGTGTGTTAGCAAGAGTGCTGTGTGATGGTGAGCTGCCGTGTTCCTTTATAAAAGACAGCAAAGGAGAGCATAGATCAAATTCTACCCCTGAACATGAGTGGAGCAGAGAGAGAGCGTGAGGAGAGATGTCGAGAGAGAGTGAGGAGAGATGTCGAGAGAGGGAGTGATTGGAGTGAGACCATCATAATCAATCCTCCCTGAGGCTGGAAGAGCATGATTTGTCTCCCTCTCTTTTCCCCCTCTCCCTCTTCTTCTCTTCCTATTTTCTTTGATCCTGTGTTAGATTCCAGCTCCCTGGAGCTTCATTACATTTTAAGCTGTAGTCGTGAAGACTTAGAAAAATATGCTAAGGAGTGGATTTCCGTGGCTACCAGACGGCACGTTTTGGACCAGGTAATGACTACATGCGTTAGGGTGCGTTCCAAATAACACCCTATTCCCTATACAGTGCACTACTTTTGATAGTGCTCTGGTCAAAACTAGTGCACTATATCGGGAACAGGGTGCCTTTTGGGACGCGAAGAGTGCATAGAGATATTATAATGGTCAACCTCAAGCTGTTTTTCTAAGAAACCCCCTATTCCAGCTCTTATTAGTGACTGGCGTGCACAGTGCAGCCTTTTGAGAGTGCTGTGTTCTCCCCTCTGTTGGAACAGCCATCTGTAATGTATGTGTATACGTCCCAAATGGCACCCTATGCCCTATATAGTACACTACTTTTGAACCGAGCCCTATTGGCCCCGGTCAAAAATAGTGCACTGTATAGGGAAAAGGATGCCATTTGGGATGCAAATTGTCTCCACAGGTCTTTGGCCTTGTGTCGGGTTCTGTGTAGCAGGGTGCTGTGTTAGAAGAATGGTTCAGTGTATGGCTGTTAGGAGCCCACAGGGCTCTGGGCTGTAGCAACGTTGTGCTGTTCTTTGTGTGTGTTTTCAGGAAAAGGCTCTGGGGGAAAATAATGGATCAAAGGTCAGCAGACAGGATGTTTCCTTTTTTATCAGATACAGGGGGACTGCTCAGGGCGAAGAGTGGGACAAGATGAAGGAGAGCGAGAGTGATGGGGAGAGAATGATAGCGAGAGTTAAAGGGGGAGGGAGAGCGTTGTAGAGGGAGCGAGTTGTAGTGGGAGAGAGGGGGAGAGTTGTAGTGAGAGAGGGAGCGAGTTGTAGTGGGAGAGAGGGGAAGAGTTGTAGGGGGAGAGAGAGAGCGGGTGGTAGGGTGAGAGAGTTGTAGAGGGAGAGAGTTGTAGTGGGAGAGAGAATGCACTCAAGTTATACACGAGGGAGAGCGTTGTAGAGGGAGCGAGAGAATGCACTTAAATAGTACAAGAACAAGGGAGGGAGGGAGAGATAACAAAATGCAAGACTTGAACAAAAGTTGATGTCAACCCAAATCGATATCTCATTACATCCAAACTAGGAACCGTATACAGGGTCAGCGTGGCTGGCTAAGAGCTGTCCTGAGCTTGTCCCGTGGCACGCTATAGTAGGAATGGCAGCTCTGGCAAGCCTCAAGGACTGTGATGCTCTGGGGGCATTCTCTCCTCTCGCTCTTTCTCTTGCTCTCTCGCTCTTTCTCTGTATTTGCCACACACGCTTATCCACCTGGGGATATCATATGACATTTGACCCTGTCATTAGAACCCTGCCGTGTGACAGGGGACCAGTGCTCGATGACAGAGGAGGAACTCCTGCCTCCATGACGACAGGGTCCAATCGTATGAGGGGTTACTGATACAGTATGTGCCCTATGTAATGTCCATTAACATTTTAACACTGTTGTCTTAAAAACCCTCTACTAAGCTATATGTAATTGTTTTAAGAAGGTAATATAAAGGATCTGGATAAGAGCATCTGGTAAATGACAAATGTTTATATTATTTAATAGTTCAATACGCATATATGGATATGTAAGAACATTTAACCGAATAATACAGATCGTTAAATGATCACAGGCAGTCACCATGACATTCTGTCGGACAAAATCCCTGAAATATTTATATGCAAGTAGATTTTATTTTCTAGCATTGTGAATTACTCTAGGAGATATTGAAAGATTTTGCTTAATAGAACTCTGAGATGAACAGATGTCTTAGTAGAACTCTGAGATGAACAGATGTCTCAGTAGAACTCTGGGATGAACAGATGTCTTAGTAGAACTCTGGGATGAACAGATGTCTCAGTAGAACTCTGGGATGAACAGATGTCTCAGTAGAACTCTGGGATGAACAGATGTCTCAGTAGAACTCTGGGATGAACAGATGTCTTA
>QNTS01000523.1:101357-124358 GCA_003317085.1 Hucho hucho
GTAGAACTCTGGGATGAACAGATGTCTTAGTAGAACTCTGGGATGAACAGATGTCTTAGTAGAACTCTGGGATGAACAGATGTCTTAGTAGAACTCTGGGATGAACAGATGTCTTAGAACTATGGGATGAACAGATGTCTTAGAAGTATTTTCTCTGTACTTTTCTCTGACGTGTTCCAGTCTGTTTGTAATTGAGCCACTAAAGTAAAGGCTCAGCAGAACAGGTTCAGTGTTTAACACAAAGGCTGTGAGTGGCAGACAAGTAGACTCCCAATATCACAGGATCTGAGACAGTGAAAAAGACACACACACACAGTTAGCCTCATTATCTACATAAGAATAGAGTTGTTAATTAATTGTGGATGAATTATCGAGGGTATTGGCCTTTGTTTTTGTCTTAACTCAGACGTGTGTGTGTGTGTAGTCGAGCATCTCTTGGCGTGGTGAGCTTGGTGCACACCTGCTCTAATGTAACATAGAGAGTGAGCGTCTGTTAGGCAAACAGTGTGGAAGTGTGTGTCAGGCAGACGGGACACGGTGTGTGTGAGAAAGAGAGCGAGAGAGATAGGGATGAGGTGCATGTCTGTGTGTGTGTGCGCACGTATGTGTGTGTAGTCCATATCTCTCCGTTATTGATGGGCTCGTTCCGTACCTCACTCACCGTGACCCAGGTCTTCTGCACTGACCCCCCCCCCCCCCATTCACATCAAGCCTGCAGCACCAAGGTGTCCTCAGCAGTGTGTGTGTGCGTCTGTGAGCTTGGTCTGAAACCCCTTTGACTGGGGATTTTCTCTGTATAAATGGAGTATGAAGCCTAGGCCTGGCCTTGTTTAAGAAGCCTAGGCCTGGCCTTGTTTTTAAAGGGGCAATGTTGAAACAATAACACAGTAGATCCCCGCCCCTGTTTCGGTAAAAGCGGCTGGAGAAATGTAACCACTCTCAAATAGTGTTTGTTTACTTTTACTTTGTTTTACAAACGAAAGTCTCATGTAATTGGTCAGCTGTTCAGTTAAGTTACTGGCAAGTCTATGGGCTGAATAGCCCTTCCCCTTTCAGTGATTTAAAAGATGCTAACACCTGCGAAATTTGTACAAATAACAAGTGACGAAAAACCCAAACACCGGAACTGATGCTGCTTGGTATCTCACTCATCCCGTTCTGTTATGATAGATCTACCAGAGATATATCGGTAGTCTGTCCACGAGAGAATAGAGTAAAACAAGCTAATATTCTGGGTTCTGATGGGGTATGACAGCTGAACTCAGCTCATGAGGCTTTTAGAAGTTCTATTCTTCCAGAATCAATGGGTATGTATCATTTAATTTAATGGATGTAGTAACTGCAGATTGCCCCTTTTTTTAATTGGAGAGGCTTGCTTTACAGTAAGGCAGAGATTGAGTTTGCCGTTGGGTGGGTTCGCAATAGTTTTTTTTCTAATGCGTCTTTCCAGCATATCACCTGTTTCTGTGCATCCAAGAGGCACAGCAAAGGTATTTGATATATTGCAGCCTACTCCGGCGTGCTTTGAATACATTGTTGATTTTGTAGCAATGTAGGCAGGGCAGTCGGTTTGAACCTGCAACTCTGAGGGTAAAGCACGCTACCACCTGTGCCATGACTTGAATGTTATCCTCATGCTAATGAATGGCTGTTAACTGACTTGATGTATGCTAACGCCTGACTGCTGTCTTTGTTCTCTGTCCACAGAGCAGTTTCCTGGGCAGCGCTACGTTCTCCGTTAGCGACCTGCTAAGGTCAAAGGACGATCAGCTGACCCTCAATCTAAGGTGAGTGAACATTGCTTTCTCCTCTCTCTCAACTCTACCTCTCTCCTCTCTCTCAACTTTACCTCTCTCTCTCAACTCCACCTCTCTCCTCTCTCTCAACTCTACCTCTCTCCTCTCTCCTCTCTCTCAACTCTACCTCTCTCCTCTCTCAACTCTCCTCTCTCTCAACTCTACCTCTCTCTCAACTCTACCTCTCTCCTCTCTCTCAACTCTACCTCTCTCAACTCTACCTCTCTCAACTCTACCTCTCTCAACTCTACCTCCCTCAACTCTACCTCTCAACGCTATCTCTCTCAACGCTATCTCTCTCTTTCTCAACTCCTTTTTTTTCTTTCTTTCTTTCTTTCTTTCTTTCTTTTTCTTTCTTTCTTTCTCAACTCTCAGACCCTGAATGCCTTTGCACCGCTCTTAATGGTTTTCTTTGACCAGTAGTTGATGGTTGAAGGCTAGTGCTGATCTCTTTGTGGCAGCAGTCTCTCTGCACTCTTGTTGTTTTTGCTCCTAACCATTGAAGGTTAAAGTCAAATACGTTTTAATAGATGTGGGTAGCTGTATTTTCTATATATGGACTTTAAAGTAACTAACTCTTCAATAGAACTTGTTTTTATCTCTTGATCTTACCTTTTAACTGATCTTGTTTTTGTTTTCTTTTCCTGATGTTTGGAGGCTAGTTTTATTCGTTTTCTATCCACAGGCTTTAAAGTAAGGTTAACTCTTCAGTCTGCATTTTTTTGTATTTTGTACTGTAGCATGTTATAATCCAAGGGCCTTAGAAACCATGGTACTGGAATGATGCAGGTAGTTGCCTGTCCTATTTGCCAGACAACCCAGGGCTAGACAATGCACATTGTTTTGTTAGCTGGTCAATTACATGGTATCAGAGGGCAGGGCAGGTTATCTGGCTGTGCGTGTGGGTGGATCTACCATTTCTGGCCCGGTGGAGGGAAACTGAAAGAAGTTGGCATTGGGCGTAGAGGTGTGGTAGGGCAAAGAGATTGAGAGAGAGATTAAAAAAGAGAGACTGACGGAGAGACAGACAGAGAGAAAATAGTCAGAGACAAAGGATAATGTTGGTGAGAGCGAAATAAAGAGAGAGAACACCTGGAGGATGATGGGAGGTCAGAGAGGTAGTTCCCATGGGAATAAAGACACCTGTTACAGCACAGAGCACCCCCATACCAAACATGCACGTGTGTCATGGGGATGAGAAAAGCTGGTGTGAAAGAAAGTCAATTTAGCTACTGAGATGCAATTATAAGCCTGGCTTGGCTGCTACTACTACTACTGCTGCTACTGCTGCTACTGCTTCAGTATAATCAGACAGACTGTGGGTTTTTCACTCCAAATCGGTTTATTTCCCATTCTCTTTTGCCCTTCTGTCTGCCTTTTTTCGCTCTCTTTTTCTCCTCCGTCGTTCTTTTCCCTCGCTCCGTTATTCTTTCTCATCTCCTGAAGGTGAGCCTGGGTCCCTGGCCATAATTGTCACTGGTATGATTGACAGCGCCACTCGCCGCCACGAGGGAGATGATGCAGCTGGCGCGGGTGGGTGGGTGTGTGTGTGTGCGCGCGCGCGCGTCTGTCTTTCTGTGCAACAAGATCTCGCGCCTTGACCATTTTGACTTCAGCTTCCGACGTTTCCCAATGTTTGTCCAAACGTCAGATTTGGAAGTTGCTTCAACACCCTGGGTTGCTCCGCTGCTATTGGGCAGGGCCTTGCGGCTGGTTAAGTTTAGCCATTCATTCAGAAAAGCCCATCGGCCACCACCACCGTTCACAACGCCCAAGCAGACTTGATGGCAATAGTGCTCACCGTTGCCCCTAGTGGACGGTTCTGGAGGCATCACCTGGGGACCTGGACGGATGTCCGATTTCGAAGTGGATCTTGAGTGACATGGCTGTTCTGTGTGTGTGTGTGTGCTTGTGTCTGAGCGCGTCCACTGCACTGCTAACAAATACCTCCAGCCAAGGCCTCCAGCCAATGATTGATCCGTTTTTTAATGCTGATTCTGATGAAAGGAGGGACAGGACGTCATTGTGGTGCTTTTTGCAAGCTAAAAGGGTACTCTGTGGCAATGTGTTCCCGGGAGGAAGAACATTGACTGTCAGAGGGATATATGTTGTCTTAGTGTTTGGCCCACCACGTTGCGCACACACACACACACACACACACACACACACACACACAGACCGCCCGTGGAGTGGCGCACACACGCCCTGCAGGGTGTCATTTTCTAATTGCACTGAACGAAGGATGAAAGAACACACAGCCTAGGAAAGTTCCATTAATCCCCAACAGAAAGAGAGACAGGGCAACAACTGGGGGCTCACCTACACTACCCTGTAAACTGAATTTGTGTCTGTTGTGGAAGAACATGGCCTTCCCAGGGCTGAGGGAGAGGGTGGACTTGTCATTTCTCTTCCACATAATACGCTGCTGTGGTGGTGGACGTCTATCGGTGTCTGGGATGGAGGTCTTGGGATGTTCTTTGTGGCGATTTTACCTCTCAAGTTTAAAACGCTCTCAAATTACAACTCTTTAGCTTGTGAACGAGTTTAGAAATATCAGTCTTATTTTTTTTTATTGTTGCATCTCTTCATCCCCGGGTTGATCTTGCAATCCAGTTGAAATCCTCCTTCAGGAAAATAAACCAGTTGTCTAACTCCTACACCACCCTTACAACTACCAGTTCCGTCTTACCGGGTATCGGCTTTCAGATAAGACATGACACCTTATGTTCCGACGATGACATCAGGAGACCTCTGGATTACGGAACAATATGGTCAGTCCACCACAATACAACAACAGACTATCCTACCGGGTCTAATTTGTTTCCTCATGACTCCCTATGGAAATTTACTCTTGCGCACACCTACTCTCATATGCATCTCTCCCTCACTTCCTCACTCTCTCTCTCCTCTCCTCTCTCTCTTTCTTTCTTTCTTTCTTTCTCAGACAAGCTCGCACGCTCTTTATCCAATATGCTGTTTGGTTTGGTAGCTCATCCACTGAGGAGGGATTTTCAAAGGCCGAAAGCAGCCATGAGTCTTTGATCCATTCTCTGTTGTTGGGTTCAAGCCAGTGATTCTGATTTTCTCCTACTCTCCAAGCCGCTCAAAGACAACAGCGCTGGTTTCGACTATGAGAACAGAGAACAGCAGGCATATGTATTCTACAGCTTGTTAAGACGAGTCTACAGTTTGCTGTATGGAGGGTTATTTTCAAGCAGTAGCTCAGTTCGCTAACAGAAAATGACTCCCTTTCTCTACTGAGAGAAACTGGACAAATGTTCTTTCAGAAGACAGAACAGTTGTTCTCCCTCAGAGCTGCTTGAAACCAGCTCGACATTGACTTAGTTCTCGTCTTAATAAGGTCTGGATTTACACGGGGTCCTTAAGCAAATGTATATGTGAAATTGGTATTTGATGTTTGACCGGGGGAGTTTGTTTTTCCCTTCCACTTCCATGAAGTTCACCACCTAAGGGGCATATTTCTATAGACAGGAGAAGTCTACGCTATTGAATTTGAACTTCAGGCTCTCAAATCCTAAGACTTCTTATTTCACACTCATTACTTCTTAATTTCATCTCTCGTTCTCTACCTCTCTACCTCTCTTTCTCTCTCTCAGCCTCGGCGAATGGAAGGACTTTAATGTCAGGCTTGTTGGAATGTTTGTCACAAGTTGTTTGTGTCGCCCCCAGTCAGAACAGGGAGCGCATCCGGGTTGGATTTGGGTCACTTTCCTGGCACTTTTTGACAGTGTCAGGTCCACTGACTGTGAAGGTCATTAACAGAGTGCCTTGTGAGGACCTGTCTCCACAAACCACTGATGTGATGGCGAGAGCAACTCACAATACAGCGTGCTGAGTACACAAGCACAACAATGATTTAAAGGGATGGGCTGGATGAACTGTGGGTTTTGACCACAGTAAATACAGTGGGGACACTCTCTCACTTCGGATTTATCCCTTTAAAGGGATGGGTTGGTTGATTTAGTGTCCTGGCCAGGGCGAACACAGCAAAAACTCCTTAGTTCTGGACTGAACGGATTTGCTTTGTTCTAGCTGTGGTGAACATGAGAAAGCCATATACTTCTGTTTGACGAGAAATGCAGTCTATAGCTTTGAGTGAAATGAAAACATCTTTCCATTCAAACGGTCGAGTTCGACTCGACCAGGTTCTATAGAAGCCAAATTTCACCCATTCTTTTAAAAGCATAGCAGTGTATAGAAACCTTGATGGATTCTGTTTTCCTAAAGGAGTGGAAAGGAGTAGATGGCTTGTAAAGAAAGTCAAACTGATTCAATGATTAACGGAGTCACACGATTAAGAGTCACATGATACCGGAAGTACTTGTGGATCAAATGGAGGTCAAAAGTCGTCACAAAATACATTCTCGTTGACGTTCTCGTCTTTTGTGACGTCTAACTTGAGCTCGAGGAGGTTTTTTAATCGATCCAAACTTTCTAGCAGTTTGACTATGTGAGTTTGAGTGTGTTTGAGTGCCAGTGCATGCGTCTGTGTCCCCATTCTTTTCTCACCTAAGGCCATGCTCTGTGTAACGTCAGCTACACCTCCCTCTGGTCAACAACAGCCTTTTTGACAGGCTCCCCTTACAGATGATTTGTGTTGTACCTTAACAACCCTGCTCCTTCTGTCGCCATTGACAACCCCTGTGACACACACACACACACACACACACACAGAACACACACGCTTACGGCATTTTGATGTATGGTGATTTCTTCCCCCTTCCCAGACCACTTAATCGGTTGTTAGCGCCAGGCTGGAAGGCGGAAGCCGTATGACCTTTGACCCATAACACGTTGTAGCGTTGTACTTAATCACTTCCTGTCTGCGTGTTACCGTAGGGTCAGGCTGCTGTGTTTGATGGTGATGGTTCAACCACCGTCATTACCCTTCAGGGGCTTCCAGGAACCGGGCTTTGGTCTAAACGGCCGTGTAGATTAGATGTAGTTCGATATCAGACTTCTCCTGGCTAGGCTCATGTGTTCAGTTGACTGCTATAGTTTATGTATGCTGTCCATAGTAGTGTTTGGTTGGATCTTCTCTTTTCAGTTGTTTCTAAAGAGGCGATTTGTAATGTACTACCTGTGTTCATAGTTTGTAGAACTTTGGTCAGAGTTATTGTTGTTTCAAAAGTGAGGGCCATTTTCAACCTTGTTAAGGTCAGCTTCCTGTAAAGACCTGATTAGGCTAGTCGAGTCGAGATGGGGACTTGAAAATAGCAATGGAAACAGGATGTAAACAGCAACAAAGACGCTGCAACCTAGGCCCTTTCAATAATGTATCCCTGGTTGTGTACACATGGGAAAAGTTATCATCGTTTCAGAGAGGAAGCCTAGTGTTCACCCTGTCAAAACACAGACATATATATATATATATACACACACACACACACACACACACACACACACACACACACACACACTAACAATTCACAGCAGTGTGTTTTGCATAAATGTAAAACTGAAAGCGCTAATATGCTAATAACATTCTATTCTCCATCTCCAACAACCAAAACAAATGTTTGAAAGGTTTGAATTCACATTCCAACTTACCAAATAGACAACAGGAAGCTACTTCAAATCCTGCCTGACCATTCGGTTTGTCCATTAGCTGTCAGGACACTAGTCCTGGACAAAAAGCACTTTCTGTTGTGTTTACAATGCAGAACTGTGTGCTAATGTAACTCTTAATGCAACACTGTAAACTCTGCAGACAAAACACTTAGTTGAAAATGTCCATTGAACATGCTTTTCAGTCGAGGACTATGTTTAGTCGGTGTCTGGGAAACTGGCCTCGTGTCTTTACACCTTACTCACAGCTGCATTTCAGAAAGTCTTGGACATATTTAACATGGCCGTCACTCTCACTGTCACTCACACTCTCATTTTCACCCTCTCTCGCTTTCACACACTCTCTCTCTCTCTCACACACCCTCTATCTTCTCTCTCTCCTTTCTTTCTCTCTCTCTCTCGGTCACTCGGTCTCTGTCTCTCTCTCTCTCTCTAAAAGAGGGGACCAAGTTGAGCGTTTTTAGATTTGATGGTGATGGGAAATGATAGTGTGTGTGTGCTTGCATGAGTGTGTGTGTTCAGAGATGAAGCTCTAGTGAGGCTAGGCTACATAATCACAGGCCAATGCCTCCCTCCATGTCTTGACTGCCTGTCTTATTCATACAATCCTATTGAATAACACCCACCAGTCTATTCCACCATTAATAACCCCACTATTACCTCACCAGTTCACTGACCCAGCACCATTCACTATCATCTCACCAGTTCATTGTCCCAGCACCATTCACTATCATCTCACCAGTTCATTGTCCCAGCACCATTCACTATGATTTCACCAGTTCACTGACCCAGCACCATTCACTATCATCTCACCAGTTCACTGGCCCAGCACCATTCACTATCATCTCACCAGTTCACTGACCCAGCACCATTCACTATCATCTCACCAGTTCACTGTCCCAGCACCATTCACTATCATCTCACCAGTTCACTGTCCCAGCACCATTCACTATCACCTCACCAGTTCACTGTCCCAGCACCATTCACTATCATCTCACCAGTTCACTTTCCCAGCACCATTCACCGTCATCTGTCACATCGGCCAAGCTTATCCCCAGATGCCCATGCCTTTTTTAAAATCTTACTATCCACACTGACTGGAAGCTGGTTTATCTGAGCAGGGTAGAGAAGGCTGAAGATCAACTGATCCACTGAAATACTGCACCTAGCAGAAAAATAATAATAATTCCGGGGATATATTTGGGGCTCCCGAGTGGCGCAGCGGTCTAAGGCACTGCATCTCAGTGTAAGAGGTGTCACTATAGTACCTGGTTTGAATCCAGTGTTGTCTGGGTTTGGCTGGGGTAGGCCATCATTGTAAATAAAAATTTGTTCTTAACTGACTTGCCTGGTTAAATAAATAAAAAAATATACACTACCGTTCAAAGGTTTGGGGTCACTTAGAAATGTCCTTGTTTTTGAAAGAAAAGCACATTTTTGTCAGAAGGCCAGCATCCCGGAGTCGCCTCTTCACTGTTGACGTTGAGACTGGTGTTTTGCGGGTACTATTTAATGAAGCTGCCAGTTGAGGAATTGTGAGGCGTCTGTTTCCCAAACTAGATACTCTAATGTACTTGTCCTCTTGCTCAGTTGTGCACCGGGGCCTCCCACTCCTCTTTCTATTCTGGTTAGGGCCAGTTTGCGCTATACTTTCAAAAACAATTACATTTCTCAGTGACCCCAAACTTTTGAACGGTAGTGTAAATATTCTGACAACCCTTGGAAATACTAAGTGGGAGTCCCTCTGCTCTCTTTTTTTCTCTCCATCCCTCTGTCCCCCCTCCCTCTCTTTTTCTCTCTCTCTACCTCCTATCTCTCCCCTGCTCTCTCACTCCCCCTCTCCTTCCCTCTTAACCCCGAGAGAGAGAGAGAGAGAGAGAGAGAGAGAGAGAGAGAGAGAGAGAGAGAGAGAGAGAGAGAGAGAGAGAGAGAGAGACTCTTTCTCTCTTTCTCTCTCTTTCTGTCAAACAATATAACACACCACCAGTGTTGAACCCAGATTGGGGCTTCTGTCCTCTGCAGTCATTAGCAAAAAGAGACAACACACAAACAAACATTTAGTTAGGAATAATGGAAGGAAAGGTAATAATTGCAATTGTGCAGTAACATATTAAATGTCTATTTATTTATTTCTGGTTAATTTCTGATCTATTTGTCACCAGTGGATAGTGTGTGTAGTGTTTATATGAGAGGGGATGCACTGTAGGACAGAGCGGTGGAAGTGTGGCTATTGGGAAGGCATTTATCTGTCGTTTGCACATGGGGAGGACTATTTTGACTATGAATCTGCCTGTGACTTCCTGTGTGTGGAATTGTCCAATAAAGTATGTTTAATGCTGCAGGAATGGGTTTGGAAGTCAGAGGCTTACACACACACACATTTAGATGCGCACACACACACACACACACGCACGCGCATGTACACATACACACACACACACACACAGCATTAAGTTTGTTTTGAAATGCACATATGGTCTCCACATTTCTCCCATCATTCCCCAAAATGCACTTCTGTGCTGTTTCACTGCATAATCTAGAAGATTCCCTCAAGGCTAGGAGGCCCATGGATAGAATATGAAAATAATGACCTAGACCAGAGATCCACCAAGGCACCAAATATGTTCATGCCAGATAAAATGAATCGCTTTCAGGCTGACACACACACACACACACTTGGGCTGAAATCCTGCTTTAATTACCATTCATAAATAATCAGGGTTTTTCAAAGTTGTCTAAAAAGAACATTCTGGATAATCCGGAACGTTCCAGTAGTGCCCAGAAACTCAACATCCATATTGAGTAAGGTAATAGGTCTCATATAGAGTGAAGAAATAAGATAATGGAGAGTTATATAGTGAGCCAAAAACATGAATAGATAGCGACAGTAGTTGCCTTGGTAACCAACAAACAGACCAAACCATCAGTCCAAGCTTGCTATTATGAAAATCGAATTCAACAATGCCAATAATGTTTTCTGTTCGACTTGTGCTTTCAAAAGCAGATCAAACATAGAACATGTAAAAATTAACTATAGCCATTGAATTCTGACATGCAAATATACTGTGCGTTATAGGGAAATAATGCATGCTCTGGAATGCCCTTCAAGCCAATTAGAAACAAGTATTCAACAATGCCATGGTATAAATCTCAGTAGACATGGGACAAAAGGGGCTTAGAATGTAAGGGGACCCACCTGGGCCAAGTCCTTGTCTATTTGATGAGTGGGTTATAATGAGGACAACATGAAGGAGGGAAGTGAGGAGAGGGGATGTCTCGGTGCCATTGGGGTTTCTTCTTCTTTTCCGCTTTGGAAGAGATTGTGGTCCTCCATCATTCCAGCACTCTTTCGAGGAGACGACGGGAGACCTGCAGTCTTCACTGTGCTCCTCTCCCGATACATCCCCACACCCAGGAAGGAAAGGGGGGGGATCATGTATAATATCCTGCCTGTATCCACTTTAATCTGTTTCTGACTAAAGCCCATAAAGAGCTAAGTCGTTTATTAGGGACAGGGTTCTGTCATGGAGCCTCAGTCCCTGATCCACCTCCTCACTCACCCCAAAACTGTTGAAGGTAATCAGGGAGAGAAAGTGTTGACATTGAGCCTCCCTCCTGACAACCAAGATCTATGCCCCACCATGGTCCTGGAAATCAATCCCTGATCCACCCTCTCCACCCCAACACTGTTGAAGAAATCGGGGAGATAAAGTGTTGACATTGAGCCCCCATCCAGCCCAACAGTGTCTGATATCAGAGCTGTAGGCTGCATGACATGCAGCTCAACCAAGCTGCTCCATCACCACAACCACCTCATGGCTCTTGATTTCAGCCCGTCCCTGTTTCTCTTAGCGCCGCTGTTCCCTCCATTCTGTTCCACAGCCTCCCTTGATCTCGCACCTGGTTGTTGTATCATCTAGACACATTGACAAAGTGCATAATGGTATTTCTATTGTTGCTTTATTTGACAGATTGCCCCTCTCTACTCCCAATCTCCACACAGACACAGAGGAAGTGCAGAGATAAAAAGCATTGAAGCCATGTTCTGCATTTGATGCATTTGATCTAGACTTCTGCATATGCGTTAACCATAGAAATATAATTAGTAGAATGGTAAAAGCCCCTCAGACCACACATACTGATGAATGGAGATGTCAGTTCTAGTAATTCTATTATATGGCATCGACCAGGGCTGATGCTGCTAATCTTGTGGGAAACAAAGGTTGGCATGAAGACAAGCTACTGTTTTAAAAGCTTTCAAACAATGACTAACTAGGTCTGTTGTTCTTAATATTTGGTCAGTCATGTGTACAAATGGTGTAACAGCTTTGACATCCAACTCCCATTGGCTTAAAGGGCAATTCCGCCACTTTTCAACCTCGTGTTCATTATCTCCAGCACCACACCAGTGTCTACACGTGAAAACGCTGCGTTTCTATGATCTGTGGTTAAAAAGATAAGAAGAGAACTCCTAAAAATGCTTCTCTGTGACATCACAGGGTACGATTAAAAGTAAGAAAAACAGAGACTTTTCTAGCCAGTGGGCATCACTGCGAATCTCATTGAAAATCACTGTTTTTAATTTTTCGGGTAGAACTTTTGAACTTTATATTTGTTCCTACAAAATGTAGAAATGCACCGTTTTCACATGTAGACACTGGTATTGTGCTGGAGATAATGAAAATGATGTTGAAAAGTGGTGGAAATACCCTTTAACGCCAAGGTCATATTGACACAGTGCAGAGATGGTTATGAGCCATACAGACACACACACGGGGAGAGGAAAGCAAATTGCTGCAGTGCAGTTCTGATGAGCCCTCTGGTTGAAGGGAGTTAAGTTCAACTCAGCTTTCTGTCTCTCTAAGTCACTTTAACTATCTAAAATGTGTCTGACGTTTTGGCATGAATAAGGCCTTAACATTTGGATGACGGTGGTTTGAGAAGGCCTTAGCTGGCGGAGGAGAGACGGAGAGGGCAAATGTTTATATGATTACATGAGTCAAAGTTGAATTAATGCCCCCTGGAATTGTGTCTTGTTTGTTTTGTTTGTGTGTGCATAATGTGTACTTGTTGGTTAGGCAATATTATAAACTGGGTGGTTCGAGCCCTCAATGCTGATTGGCTGACAGGCGTGGTATAGCAGACCGTATACCATGGGTATGACAAAACATTTATTTTTACTGTTCTAATTACATTGGTAAACAGTTTATAATAGCAATAAGGCAC
Organism: Hucho hucho; assembly: GCA_003317085.1. Taxonomy (NCBI): domain Eukaryota; kingdom Metazoa; phylum Chordata; class Actinopteri; order Salmoniformes; family Salmonidae; genus Hucho; species Hucho hucho. The sequence continues at coordinate 113,969 of QNTS01000523.1, forward strand.
CTCGGGAGTTTGTTGTATATGGCCAATATACCACGACTAAGGGCTGTATCCAGGCACTCCGTGTTGCGTCGTGCCTAAACACACCTCCTCAGGCCTTATTGCTTAAATATACACTGAGTGAACAAAACATTAAGAACACCTGCTCTTTCCGTGTGAATCCAGGTGAAATCTATGATCCATTATTGATGTCACTTGTTAAATCCACATCAATCAATTTTTATAAAAAAAAACATTCTCCTTTTATTTAACCAGGTAGGCAAGTTGAGAACAAGTTCTCATTTACAACTGCGACCTGGCCAAGATGAAGCAAAGCAGTTCGACACAAACAACAGCGCAGTTACACATGGAATGAACAAACATACAGTGAATAATACAGTACAAAAAGTCTATATACAGTGTGTGCAAATGAGGTAAGATAAGGAACGTAAGGCAATAAATAGGCCATAGTGGCGAAGTAATTACAATATAGCAATTAAACACTGGAGTGATAGATGTGCAGAAGATGAATGTGCAAGTAGAGATACTGGGGTGCAAAGGAGCAAAATAAATAAATAACAGTATGGGGATGAGGTAGTTGGATGGGCTATTTAGAGATGGGCTGTGTACAGGTGCAGTGATCTGTGAGCGGCTCTGACAGCTGGTGCTTAAAGTTAGTGAGGGAGATATGAGTCTCCAGCTTCAGTGATTTTTGCATGATGAAGGGAAGGAGACAGGTTAAAGAAGGATTTTTAAGCCTTGAGACAAATGAGATATGGATTGTGTATGTGTGCCATTCAGAGGGTGAATGGGCAAGACCAAATTTAAGTGCCTTTGAACGGGTTATGGTAGTAGGCGTTTTTCACGCTCAACAGTTTCCTGTGTGTATCAAGAATGGTTCACCACCCAAAGGATATCCAGCCAACTTGACACAACTGTGGGAAACATTGGCGTCAACATGGGCCAGCATCCCTGTGGAACCTTTTCAACACCTTGTAGAGTCCATACCCCGACGAATTGAGTCTGTTCTGAGAGCAAAATGGAGTGCAACTCAGGACAGCAGTACAAACAAGTGGTTTTGAAGTGTTTGAACTTGTGGTTTGTTTGCACCTGGGTGCCTTTTATCAGCACTGCAGGCGTTTTGATACAGTCATTCTACGTATGACGTCACCGTAGACATCAAAGTCACATTTTGTCCCCAAAAATTACAATGAAACGATACGTACATTTTTTCTTGTTTTTCTTTCTATCTCTCTCTCTGTCGCGCGCTCTCTCTCTGTCGCGTGCTCTCTCTCTGTCGCGCTCTCTCTCTCTGTCGCGCTCTCTTTCTGTCTCTGTCACTCTCTGTCTGTCTCTGTGTGTCTCTCTCTATGTATCTATCTGTAATTGTGTAATCAGTGACGCTGCTCATTCCAATCGGGTCAAATCTTAGTGGGAAGCCTTCCTCAGAATCGAATGATTACTCAGAATCTAATCCCGGCGACTTTCCAGACCTTGAGAGGGAAGCCATGCGGAATGCAAACGGTTTCTCCTGTCGATACCAATGACCTGCACCAACAGCCTTCAACTGTGTGTGTGTGTGTGCCTTAAATCCTCTCTCTCTCTCCAAGGGGTGTACAAGGAAACTACGTGCTCCTGCTCTTTAAAAGCCTAGTTTTGGTTTCAGAGTCAAAGGTGACCTTTTGAGACCATGCTCTCCAGAATGACTTTGCTCCTCTCGGTGAGGCTTAAGTTGACAAACTAAAGGTGCAATGGGTCCGCACTCTAAAAGATGTCTCATAAAGCTCACTTCCTTTTTAGATTGCTTGAATTCGTTTCACTGCATCGGGGATATCGTGCGTTTCAGTTTGACCATGAAGTATATTAAATGTGCTTTAGATAAGCGTGCGTGACCTTTGCAAACGTACAGTCCTTTGTTTATTATACAACCAGTGGGTCTAATCCTGAATGCTGATTGGTTTAAACCGCATTCTGCTGGTATCTATGACGTTAAAATGACTATTTACTCGGTTCCATGTTTTTAATACAGGCTCCAGACGGCCTCTATGGGTAATGATAGTGGACCCAACACTCTTGCTTCTCTGAGATGTCTGTATTTAGCATAGTGTCTGCATGAAGACACGAGCATAGTGTCTGCATGAAGACACGAGCATAGTGTCTGCATGAAGCCACACACACACTGCAAACCTATACAAATTGAAAGTGCTTGATTAGTCACTTGCAAAGTTATAATTATTCATTTCAAAATGGCTAGTCTAGACACCAAGCCCTCCTTGAAGTGAGGCCATTGAAAGCAGTTATTATTACAACCTTTTGAAGACTGTGGGTTGAAAAATGGTTTTGATTGTGTCCTCAAGTAACGTTCAGTATCGCCTGGACCCTGTCATAACCATATCACCACATTTGTATTAGAAGTGTCATCTTGTCACAAATAGAATTATATTATTATCCTACACATAGCCTAGACAGTTCATTTTTACATTTGAGCAATTTAGCAGATGCTCTTATCCAGAGTGACTTACTGTAGTGAGCGCACACATTTTCATCCTGGTCCCCCGTGGGAATCGAACCCACAACCCTGGCAATGCAAGCGCCATGCTCTGCCTACTGAGCCACAGGGGACTAGACTGTAGCGTTAAATGGCGGCGGAAGAAATGGCAGCAGTTTTACGGGCGCCTAACCAACTGTGCCATTATGTGTTTATTTTCACGTTATTTGTAACTTATTTTGTACATAATGTTTCTGCCACCGTATCTTACGGCAATAAAGAGCTTCTGGATATCAGAACAGCGATCACTCACCTCGGATTAGACAAAGATTTTTTCTTCAACAAGCAGGACGCACAAGGCCAACATCCCCGTTATTGGCAAGAGAAAGAGCCGCAGGTACAGAGGACACAGAGCCGGATGCCTCGTAAGGATCCGCAGAAGGCGAGTGGGAAAGCTGCCGTTACAGTCAATATTACTCGCCAATGTACAATCATTGGACAATAATTTAGACGAGGTACGATCACAAACATCCTACCAACGGGACATCAAAAACTGTAACTTCAGCTAGCAGGATATACGCTGCACCGGCTAGATAGAACAGCACACTCCGTTAAGACGACGCACAGAGCAGCACACTCCGTCAACACTCCGTCAACACTCCGTCAACATGTTCCATGTTTCAAGCAGACCACCATAGTCCCTGTGCCCAAGAACACAAAGGCAACCTGCCTAAATGACTACAGACCCGTAGCACTCACGTCCGTAGCCATGAAGTGCTTTGAAAGGCTGGTAATGGCTCAAATCAACACCATTATCCCAGAAACCCTAGACCCACTCCAATTTGCATACTGCCCAAACAGATCCACAGATGATGCAATCTCTATTGCACTCCACACTGCCCTTTCCCACCTGGACAAAAGGAACACCTACAGTGGGGCAAAAAAGTATTTAGTCAGCCACCAATTGTGCAAGTTCTCTCACTTAAAAAGATGAGAGAGGCCTGTAATTTTCATCATAGGTACACTTCAACTATGACAGACAAAATGAGGAAAAAAAATCCAGAAAATCACATTGTAGGATTTTTAATGAATTTATTTGCAAATTATGGTGGAAAATAAGTATTTGGTCACATACAAACAAGCAAGATTTCTGGCTCTCACAGACCTGTAACTTCTTCTTTAAGAGGCTCCTCTGTCCTCCACTCGTTACCTGTATTAATGGCACCTGTTTGAACTTGTTATCAGTATAAAAGACACCTGTCCACAACCTCAAACAGTCACACTCCAAACTCCACTATGGCCAAGACCAAAGAGCTGTCAAAGGACACCAGAAACAAAATTGTAGACCTGCACCAGGTTGGGAAGACTGAATCTGCAATAGGTAAGCAGCTTGGTTTGAAGAAATCAACTGTGGGAGCAATTATTAGGAAATGGAAGACATACAAGACCACTGATAATCTTCCTCGATCTGGGGCTCCACGCAAGATCTCACCCCGTGGGGTCAAAATGATCACAAGAACGGTGAGCAAAAATCCCAGAACCACACGGGGGGACCTAGTGAATGACCTGCAGAGAGCTGGGACCAAAGTAACAAAGCCTACCATCAGTAACACACTACGCNTGCTGAGTTGCATCCAAAGAACACCATACCTACTGTGAAGCATGGGGGTGGAAACATCATGCTTTGGGGCTGTTTTTCTGCAAAGGGACCAGGACGACTGATCCGTGTAAAGGAAAGAATGAATGGGGCCATGTATCGTGAGATTTTGAGTGAAAACCTCCTTCCATCAGCAAGGGCATTGAAGATGAAACGTGGCTGGGTCTTTCAGCATGACAATGATCCCAAACACACCGCCCGGGCAACGAAGGAGTGGCTTCGTAAGAAGCATTTCAAGGTCCTGGAGTGGCCTAGCCAGTCTCCAGATCTCAACCCCATAAAAAATCTTTGGAGGGAGTTGGAAGTCCGTGTTGCCCGGCGACAGCCCCAAAACATCACTGCTCTAGAGGAGATCTGCATGGAGGAATGGGCCAAAATACCAGCAACAGTGTGTGAAAACCTTGTGAAGACTTACAGAAAACGTTTGACCTCTGTCATTGCCAACAAAGGGTATATAACAAAGTATTGAGATAAACTTTTGTTATTGACCAAATACTTATTTTCCATCATAAATTGCAAATAAATAAATTAAAAATCCTACAATGTGATTTTCTGGATTTCTTTTTCTCATTTCGTCTGTCATAGTTGAAGTGTACCTATGATGAAAATTACAGGCCTCTCTCATCTTTTTAAGTTGGAGAACTTGCACAATTGGTGGCTGACTAAATACTTTTTTGCCCCACTGTACGTGAGAATGCTATTCATTGACTACAGCTCAGCGTTCAACACCATAGCACCCTCAAAGCTCATCACTAAGCTAAGGATCCTGGGACTAAACACCTCCCTCTGCAACTGGATCCTGGACTTCCTGACGGGCCGCCCCCAGGTGGTGAGGTTAGGTAGCAACACATCTGCCACGCTGATCCTCAACACTGGAGCCCCTCAGGGGTGCGTGCTCAGTCCCCCCCCCCCCCCTGTACTCCTTGTTCACCCACGACTGCGTGGCCAGGCACGACTCCAACACCATCATTAAGTTTGCAGATGACACAACAGTGGTAGGCCTGATCACCGACAACGACGAGACAGCCTATAGGGAGGAGGTCAGAGACCTGGCCGGGTGGTGCCAGAATAACAACCTATCCCTCAACGTAACCAAGACTAAGGAGATGATTGTGGACTACAAGAAAAGGAGGACAGAGCACGCCGCCATTCTTATCGACGGGGCTGTAGTGGAGCAGGTTGAGAGCTTCAAGTTCCTAGGTGTCCACATCACCAACAAACTAGAATGGTCCAAACACACCAAGTCGTGAAGAGGACACGACAAAGCCTGTATCCCTTCAGGAAACTAAAAAGATTTGGCATGCGTCCTCAGATCCTCAAAAGGTTCTACAGCTGCAACATAGAGAGTATCCTGACTGGTTGCATCACTGCCTGGTACGGCAACTGCGCTGCCTCCGACCGCAAATCACTACAGAGGGTAGTGCGTACGGCCCAGTACATCACTGGGGCTAAGCTGCCTGCCATCCAGGACCTCTACACCAAGCAGTGTCAGAGGAAGGCCCTAAAAATTGTCAAAGACTCCAGCCACCCTAGTCATAGACTGTTCCCTCTGCTACATCATGGCAAGCAGTACCGGAGCGCCAAGTGTAGGACCAAAAGGATTCTCAACAGATTTTTACCCCCAAGCCATAAGACTCCTGAATAGCTAATCAAATGGCTACCTGGACTATTTGCATTGTGTGTCCACCCCTCAACCCCTCTTTTACGCTGCTGCTACTCTCTGTTTATCATATATGCATAGTCACTTTAACTATACATTCATGTACATACTACCTCAATTAGCCCGACTAACCGGTGCCCCCGCACATTGGCTACCTGGACTATCTGCATTGTGTTCCGCCACCCATCACCCGCCAACCCCTCTTTTAAGCTACTGCTACTCTCTGTTTATCATATATGCATAGTCACTTTAGCCATACCTACATGTACATACTACCTCAATTAGCCCAACTAACCGGTGCCTGTATATAGCCTCGCTACTGTTATTATTCACTGTCTTTTTACTGTTGTTTTTTATTTCTTTACTTATCTATTGTTCACCTAATACATATTTTTTACTTAAAAATTGCACTGTTGATTAGTAAGCATTTCACTGTAAGGTCTACGCCTGTTGTATTCGGCGCACGTGACAAATAAACTTGGATTTGAAATGCGTGCATCATTATGTGTGTGTGTCTACACGGGTGTATTAACGCCTGTGGCTGCACAACAGCCCTGACGATCTAAGAGTGTCCAGCGTTCCCTACCTGCAGTCAGTGGAACCCAATGGAGCGTGGAGCGCTGGTTCGTTACCAGGCATTGCAAATCCATCAAGCCAGTAACTATCGGCAGTAGTAATTACATGCACACCGCCCTGTGTCTATTAGGGATAGGGACTCATGGCCTGTATCTGATCTAGTACCAGGTCCTCCCTGTCCATGATTGTATGAATTATGATGTACAGGTGTGGCGAAACTAAAAGGCAAAACTGATCCTAGACCATCACTTGTGTTCCGAGATGCTTGATAAATCTGGGCCCAGAGACTGTCTATTCCCTCTTGTTTTCCCTTATGGACCTTAATGAAAGCCACAGTCCCTCTGGGGCGTTGTTCTGTTAGGTTGGAATCAGAAGACACTCGTGATCACATCGACAATCCACAGTGGTTTCTAGGTAACAGAGAAGTAATGTGGTCACACTGAACCGCTACATAGCACAAGCAATGAGGCAATAGACAGCATATACCGTATACTGTGTGACTGGTTACCATGCTACATAAAAACCATAACGACTACTTTACCACTTCCGTAGTTACTGTAATCGTATGCCTTTTATAACGTAGATGTTATTCAGTAATTGTGGGAACATGTTAATTATTGAATCATCTTGGTCTCTCTCTCTCTCTCTCTCTCCCCCCTCTCTCTGTCTCCCCCTCTTTCTCTGTCTCTCTCGCTCTCTATTGGCCTCTGTGTGTTTACTCTCTTCCCAACTTCCACGCTTGGCAAAATGAGATGCTGGCTTCATGTTCACTTAAGCATGCCATTTTAAAGGGTCATAGGTGGGTGACAACCATTTTCCAATCTCCGACAGCATTGGCACAGCACTGTATCTAATTGGCTCCACCGTGTATCGAGAACAGCATGTACCAGTAAAACAAACTTTGGGACTGTTTTTGTTTGTAAAGTAAAAGTCTACCTGGTTTATTATGGACAGAATAGAGAGACAATTCAAATGTGATTCGAGCAGCAAACAGCCGCGGTGCCACCGCCCTCCTACAGCCCTTATCTGAGCAGCAAACGCTTGTCACAGCCAGTTGCCGTCAGAATCAGGTTGCTGGAATTTTCCCAAGAGCAATTACGCCTCGAAACCCATCTGTTTTACGCTGGAGAAAAGACCTGTTTTGTCAGCGCTTTCACACTTTATAAAAAAATCATAATTACGCTTCGATGTCTGCGCTCGTTGCATCCGTCTCTCTCTCTTTCAGTGCTTGCGAAAGGGGACGTTCGTTCTCCTCCTGTGTGGTTTTTAATTGAAAGCTGCATTCAATGTGGAGGCCGGACAACGTTCTCTCTCCTGTTTTCTTTCTTTTTAATTATCGTCTTGAGCGGATCTCGGCCTTCTCCGTGTTCTATGGTGCTTCTGAAGTGGCAGGTTAAAGTACGTTATCTGGGAATGAATGACTAAGGAGACTATTGAGCCCCGTCACTTGATTAATGGATGGTATTCATCCACTGTATCGTCAGGAAGGTCAGTGACTGTTCCTGTTTTCTGTCCTGAATGCTCCCGCTCTCATTCAATTGTCATCGATCCACACTTGGCTTTTGAATAATGGAATCTAAAATAGAGTTGTCGTCCCCACCACATACGCACACACAGACGCGCGCACACACTCATACAATCCCCAACAAACACTCTCACTAACACACACACACACACAATCCCCAACAAACACACTCTCACTAACACACACACACAATTCAGTCTATGCACTATGAAAATAATCAAACAAGGCCTGTGTTTAGAACGGTCGGCAGGAGCCTGGTTGTTTGGGAAACAGTGATTTTTTCCCCCCCCCTAGAAAACCAAAGTGGTAAATGAGAGTGGGTTGACAATGCTAGTCAGGTGAAGGTGTGTGTGTGTGTGTGTGCGCGCGTTTATCTTTTTTGTTGCGTTTGTACATGCGTGTGTAGGTGAGTCACTGACTGTGTGGTTGGGTTGCTATAAAGATACATAATTAAAGCTGATCTACCCCCCCAAAAAAAATGAATATAAATACATAACTGCTCTGTCTTTGCCGTCTTTAGAATTCATCAAGACGTCATTCCACATTACCGTAACGACAATATCTGTTTCTATTCCAATCTCACCCTAAAGAGAGAAACAATTCTTAGTGACAGAGATGAATTACCATCTACTCTGGCTTTAATTGTAAGCCCCACCCCTCTAAGGCAACATCACATGGTGCCATTCCCTCATTCTATGGTGTTTTACATAAACAATGGAGATGTAGATAGCCTTCGACCCAAAGGGCTCAGAGGAAGATCACTTGACAAATGTGTTCTTCCTCTGAGTATCGCCCAGAAACCACTTTCTCCATGTTAATGATGGATTATAGAGTGTGGACAAAGGAGCTAGTCAGACTTGGTATTGCCCTAATTCTCTGGAGAGATATTACACACATACTTCACTGTACTGTAGCATAGCATACTGCGTATTTTGAAGCATGAATTTTACATTAAAGACGACTAAAGATTGTGGGAGTTTGTATCTGGTTTGTTCTAGTTCTCTGCAGATATCACACAACTACTTTACTGTACTGTTCCATAACATATTGGAACATTTTAATCATGACTTACATTTAGTCCTGTTAGGTGTTTTTCTTGTGGAAGTCTATATGCACTTTAACATGCTACTATTGCGGTAGTTTGTCTTGTGATGTGGAAGTCTATTTTCATCAACGGGCATGAAAAGGTCACAGTTCCGTTAGTAGGTTTTAGTAAGGGAACTTGAAGCCATCAAACTGCAGATCAGTCTGTCTGTACAGCGCCACCCCGGCCGGTGGGTCCCAATGCGATCCTGGCGACCTGTTTAAACAAAGCCTGCAGTGTTGTCACGTTGATTGAAGCAGCTCCCCTGATCACTAAACCCAATTATTGCAGAGTCACATAAAAAAGAGCTCATTCATTCCCAATGAGTGTCTTTGCAACCCTCTTCAATCCACTGCAGAGGCTTCTACAGGGAGGCTGGATTCTCCATCAACACGACCCTTATCGTAACATCTGTCCTCAATCACCATGCATCTATAATTAGCCACCATCCAGCTTTATATAGGTCAAGGATCCAACTCGGAGTCAGACAGATATCCTACTAGGCATAAACTTATGGGCCTTAGCGTATTCACTAGCTGTATAGTAGCCCTATATCTTCCTTTATACAGTAGCAAACGTTTTCCATGTCTGCATGGCCACTCTCTCTTGCGATGCGGAACACAGTTCTTAACATGTCCTGAAGGGACTCAACCAACAAACTCCACTTCAGTTGACAAGGAGGAGTAATAGTGGCAGCAAAGGGTCCTGCAGTGTATTTCTAGCTTATTTTTAGCGTCCCGCGGCTAAAGCTTTAGGCCTCTTAAGGGGTAAGCTAAAGTGCTTCGCTGTACTTCTGTTGCTGTCAGGTTTCTTGGTCTCTCTCTGTGGGAGTGTGGGGACTTTGACGTTTCCGTGGAACTTTCCCCTCCCCTGTGCTCTCAAGACGCCATTTCAGGGGACCTCTGTGGCGGCGAGACAATTGCCTGTCCTTTCAATCCTGCTCTCTCTCTCTTTCTCTCTCTCTCTCTCTCTCTCACTCACTCACTCACTCTCCTCTCTCTGTGTTTCTGTATGAGACGCTCTCATTCTTGTGGTTGACAAGAAGGCACGTTTCCGTGGAACTTTCCCCTCCCCTGCGCTCTCAAGGTGCTCATTTCAGGGGACCTCTGTGGAGGCGAGACAATTGCCTGTCTCTTCACTTTCACTCCTGCTCTCTCTCTCTCTCTCTCTCCCCTCTCTGTTTCTGTATGTAACTCTCTCTGTGTGTTTCTGTATGTGACTCTCTCTCTCCTCTCTCTGTGTTTCTGTATGTGACACGCTCTCTCTCTCCTCTCTCTGTGTTTCTGTATGTGACTCTCTCTCTCTCCTCTCTCTGTTTCTGTATGTGACTCTCTCTCTCTCCTCTCTCTGTGTTTCTGTATGTGACTCTCTCCTCTCTCTGTGGTTCTGTATGTGACTCTCTCTCTCCTCTCTCTGTGTTTCTG